>CACVKI010143767.1:0-43100 GCA_902732785.1 Trichogramma evanescens | reverse complement strand
TGAAAAAAACAGAGTTTTCTCTGTATATTCAAAAAAAAATTTTTTTCTTCATTTTTAATAAATTTTTCATAAATGTAGATTTAAGGTACCTTTCCCCCCTTAACGCGATATCGCTCAAAAATATCTTTTACTATTTTTACAAAAATACACTTGCTGCCGTCGATACGATTTTTCTTCGTTGCTTAGGTAGCGACGTCGTAACTTTCACTGACTGTGCGAAACAGATTAATCCTACGTTTGACCGCGTAACTCGCACGAACACGCACTGCTGCAGCGCGAGCGAGACAGAGTACAACACGACGCTCTGCGCGCGCTAATAGAAAAAGCGAGCGAATGGATTCTTGGCACTGTCAAGGGTCAACCACAGCGAGACAAATAAGCCTTTTTCACGGTCGTCACTGTACTGGTCACTTAACTGATTTGCTTGGAACAACAACAAATAAGTTGTTGCGGGTTAAATTAAGACAAATCAATAAAGTGATTAGTAGTGACGACTGTGAAAAATGCCTATGGTATCGCGCTCGCTTATTTTTTCACGAGTTTACTCTTGTACCTAGCACGCCTATATAGAAGTGTTTATTTCGGAAAAAGAAAGGAAAGCCCAAAGAAAGCTATAATATGTCGTGAACCATCGACAAAGCCAATCTTCCGGATTTCGCTCGTCAATAAGATCGCGTTAATCCATACATTCAGTGGCGGGTTATGGAACACGCCAATTACGCCATGGCAGGGGGGTGGTAAATTTCGAGATGAATATTAAAATGTCTTGTTATGCGTGGATATACGGATCTATTTATTCGATGTTTATCGTGTGAACTTGATGTTGTTGGTCGGGAGTTTTTTAAGAAATATACTTCGTTTTAAAAGGCCAAAAAATTAATCGAAAAAAAATAGTCGTCAAGTTAGAATTTTCAATTGTTTCAAATGTTGTAAGAACAATGTATAAACAGATAAATCGATACCTCAATTTTAAACAATATGATCAAAAACGATTTCGACACATTCCCTCGACACACTGTTTATGTTTATGGTAAAATCAAATTAGTTTGAATATTGTCTTTCACGATCAAGCTAGCCATAATACTGGAAAATAAATTTTACTCATTTAATTACTTAGACGCCAAATAGAAGGATTGAAAGTTTATTTTAGGCACCAAAATGAATGAAAATGAGAAGATATCCGAGGAAGTTACCTCGGAAAATAATTCAAATGAACACCACACTGTTGTATCAAACGAAAAAAAATACGTTTGTAATATTTGCCAAGAGGCATTTACACTGGAATCGAGCATGATAACACATCGAAATACAATTCATAAACTACAAAAAGACTACGCTTGCGACAAGTGCGAAGAGAAATTCGAGTTCCGAAGTCATTTAAGTAGACACCAAATATCATTACACAGAGGCTGCAAAGATTTTTCATGCGATCAGTGCGCGAAGAAATTTGTGAAAAAATCAAGTTTGACTACGCATCAAAAATTGGTACACAAAGATAAAGATGGCATCGATTTCAGCTGTCACAAGTGCGAGAGGAAATTTGAAAATAAATCAACTCTACTCAAGCACAAAAAAATATTCCACGAAGTTTTCAAAGATTACTTATGTGAAAAATGTGCCAAGAGATTTGGTAATAAACATAGTTTGCTCTTGCACATAAAGACAGTACACGATAAGTGCGAAAAGAAATTTGGACAAAAAAGTCAGTTACTCTTCCACCAAAGGATAATACACGATGCTCAGAAAAATCACGCGTGCGACAAGTACGAAAAAAAATTCGTACGCAAAAGTTATTTGCTCCCACACATGAGCGAAGTCCACGAAAGTCGCAAAGATTTCGCCTGTGACAAGTGCGAAAGGAAATATGGATCTAAATCAGGTGTGTTTAAGCACCAGGAGATAGTACATGAAGGTCACAAAGATTACGGATGTGACAGGTGTGAAAAGAAATTTGGATATAAATCAGCTTTGATTTCGCACCAAAAAACAGTTCACGAAGGTCGCAAGGATTATCTATGCGAGAAGTGCGAGAAGATGTTTGGAGATTCAAGCGCTTTGATAAGGCACCAAAAAACAGTTCACGAAGGTCGGAAAGATTACTCATGTGACATGTGCGAGAAGAAATATGGGCACAAAATACATTTGATTAAACACCAAAAAGTAGTCCACGAGGGTCGCAAAGATTTCGCATGTGACAAATGTGAGAAGGTATTTGGAGTAAAATCGACTTTGCTTTTGCACCAAAAAACAATCCATGAAGGTCGCAAAGATTTCGCATGCGACAAGTGCGAGAAGAGATTTGGACACAAGTCGAATTTGAAATGTCATCAAAAAACAGTTCATGAAGGTCGAAAAGATTTCACATGCGAAAATTGTGAGCAGAAATTTGGATCTAAATGTAATTTGCTCACCCACCTAAAGATAGTCCACGAAAACCGGAAAGATTTCGCATGCGACAATTGCGAAAAGAAATTCGGACTTAAGCAACATTTGCTTTCTCACCAAAAAACAATCCACGAAGGTCGCAAAAATTTCGCATGTGACAAATGTGAGAAGGTATTTGGAGTAAAATCGACTTTGCTTCTGCACCAAAGAACAGTCCATGAAGGTCGAAAAGATTTCCCATGCGAAAATTGTGAGCAGAAATTTGGATCTAAATGTAATTTGCTCACCCACCTAAAGATAGTCCACGAAAACCGGAAAGATTTCGCATGCGACAATTGCGAAAAGAAATTTGGATCTAAATGTAATTTGCTCACCCACCTAAAGATAGTCCACGAAAACAGGAAAGATTTCGCATGCGACAATTGCGAAAAGAAATTCGGACTTAAGCAACATTTGCTTTTTCACCAAAAAACAATCCACGAAGGTCGCAAAGATTTCGCATGCGATAAGTGCGAGAAAAAATTTGGACAGAAACCAAGTTTGCTAATCCACCTGAGGAAATTTCATGATGGTCGCAAAGACTACGCATGCGAAAAGTGCGAGAAAAAATTTGGACAAAAAAATGTTTTGCTGAGGCACCAAATAAAAATTCACGAAGGTTGCAAAAATTAAGCATGCCACGATTTCGAGAGAAAATCATGGTTGACAATAGTATAGATACACATATGTTTTCTAAAATTTCAATAAAAATTTTGCCATTACGATTGTATCTTACTTGATATCAACTGTCATTGTACCTTTGGCTGTCATGACGGTTGTTTTATTATTGGCTACTTGATTATCTGCATGGCTGTTCGAGCAACGATCGACCGAGATTTTTTTTCACATCATGTTTAGAACTCAATTTTAAAAACAAAACCTCACTCGGCTTCGCCTCGGCCACTAATTACACGTACTCTGGGACTTTTCTGTTTTTCGCGGCCTAGGGCAGTAATATACTATTTCCTCTTCCTCGGTACTTTTATCAATCCAAAATCTTACGTCAATGCCTCTCGAATTGCGCGAGCGTCGAATGAAAATTCGCGCGGGGGGTGACACACTTTTTCTAATCCGCTACTGCATATACATCTTAGATCTTTCGACTATTGGCCTGATGTAAGAAAAAAAAAAAAAAGAATGAAAAACAAAATCAGGTGCGAGTAAGCTCGAATCGATTCCTCGAATCAATCGTTAAACGCAGTTACCGCATCGCAACCCTTATTGAGCTTCAGGGAGATAGTACGTATGTAGCTGGCTGGACGAACGAACGCGCGCATATGTTGGCTGTGCGTACGAGCGCACATGTGTTATGTAAATACAATGGCCATCATCGCGAGTGCAGTGGACGGGGCCGTTATATCGAAGGACTGCACGCACTCTCTAGGCTCACCCTTATAATATATAACATAATAATAAATACGTAATGGAGTCAAAGGATCCTTGGCTCTCTCTCTCTTCATCCGATGCTCGTATATGTACTTGATATGTAACGAAGCACTTGACTGACTCTGTATATACTATAATACTGCATATAGGAGCAGAGCTCAGACTTATTTATCTCGAAAAGGACTCGACTCTCTTATAAGTATGTTATGACGATGGATCAAAGAAGCGACTCGATGCGATTTATGTACATAAATATATAAATTTCTTCCTTAAGATCTCATTTTTGTAATCCCTTTCCCTTCTATTTGTCCTCTCTCTCTCTCTCTAAAAGCAACAAAGATACGTATGTACAACGATTCGTAAGTTCAAGTACAGCAGCGCAGTCATTTTTCGCTCCCTCTAACACCGAGTAAGAGATTGCTTATAAAATACCCGCGCGAGGTGTGACTGTGTAGGTACATATATATATAGCAGTGTGGCATCAGCAGCAGCAACATGTCTCTCTCTCTCTCTCTCTCCGTCGAGCGATTGGCATTAATCCGAGGGAGAGACGAACGTGTGCAACTATACATACAACATATAGGTATATTATAATATAAACGACGCGGGCTTATACGTATGTAGTGCAGCACTACACGCCGTCAGCACTAATGGAAGGTAGTAGTGGTGGTAGTATAGTGGCTGGTAAAGCAGAGAGAAGAGAAGCGAAGAGAGAAGGAAGCTTCCATCTCTCGTCGGCGCGCTTGAGTTACATATAGGCACCTATATACTATATACTCGCCACTTTGTACACCGTCTCGCTCTTTCTCGGCATTCTTTTACCTATAATTTACCTTCGTCTCTATCTGTCGCTCTTCGACGCCTTTAACTCGCTACTATACTGGCTACGTAATGTCTGTGCGACTGCAGCGATGCAGCCGAGCAGGGAAAACTTTTTCGGAAAATTTTGGACGATCCCATCTGTTGATATGAAAAGAATAATGCCTCGACGCTCTCGGAGTTCCGAGTAATTCCGAGTTTATAATACGAGAGGAGCAGCAGCAGCAACAGCAGCAACAGCAGCATATGCGTATAAACCACGGCAGAGTAAGAGAGAGCCAATATATAGAGAGAGAACGAGGCGCACCGCAACACAACGACTCGCAGAGAGCTCTCGTTGCGCCGCGGAGAGCTTCGGACTCCATTTTGCGCTACAAAAGCCAAGAGACAGAGAGAGAGAGCCGTGTGCCGCGCAGCTATGTATAAGTATTAGCCTCTCTCTACACGCGCTGTTCAGGCAACAGCAGCAGCAGCAGCAGCAGCAGCAGCCAACGCACATTTTATATCCGCTCTCTGCGGCCTCGTACATTTAATAAACGAGCAATATGCATATCCTATGAGATTATACAGGTAATTTTCTTGCTCGTTCCTTCGGCTCCCTCTTCTCCCTCATGTTTTCGTTGCTGCAACAAAACCGTTGCCCGCTGATTCTGTGCCTTAGCGCAGCGGAAAAAAGTACAAGGCATACAAGAATACGGGGCTTTTCTAGGACGATGTCGCGCAGGTGGGCGGTTTAGTAGCCGATTTTTCCCCGATATAAGCGTTCTCCAACCCGCGCAGGCATCCCGGGGAATCTCTATCGGGGTTTCGGTGTATGTAGCGGACCAGCTGCGACTTAAAATAACTATATGTAATACGTATATAGGCAGCGGGAGCAGCACGTGTACAGCAAGTTCGCCTTTTTTTTTTTTAGGAAAGAGAGGGGGGAGGGCGAAAATTTTCTTCTTTCGTCGAGCAGCAGCTGCTGCTGGACAGGCTTTCCTTCGTGAATTGTATCATGCGCAGATCGCGCACGATGCTCTCGCAAGTTTGGGCCCCGTTTAATATAAGCCAATTGCCAATTGGACTTAAGAATTATTCGTTACGTGAGTTTGAGATATATAGGTTTAGGAGGAAATAAACAATCCCAGCGCAGGTCTCGAAAGTATGACTCGAGCCATACACACACTCGTATACGTGAAAAAAGTATACTTTTTTTTAGTCTCTGCGATTGCGAATGAAAAAATTGGTAACGACTATGCGTCATAACTATGCATGAGCTGTTGTTGGCTTATACACACACACACACGCGCGCGCGCGCGCGCACACACACAGCCGCATAATATACCACGTTATACATGTGCAAGTGTATTCGGCGTTAGTTATGTTATATACGTATGTGTGTGTGTGTGTGCGGCGTGTCACGTACACATAGGTAGATGGTCTATATAATATTTATTATATTGCGTAATATGCTCTGCAGCTTTATACACATCTTGTGTATAATAACGAAGAGAGGAAAAGATCCACGAAAAACGACGCGATCGCGAGAAGAGAAAAGAAAGAAAGAAAGGAAACAATGCCCTCAGCGCCTTCCCTGTAATATACATATACCTACCTATATCCTCTCCGATTTATATTATTATGGTTCTCTCTCTCTTGTTCTTATAGCTATATAAGATGGGCACACTCGGAATTTCGCGTAGCTTGTAAAAAAAAGTATATTATCCGCGAAGCAGCTCTGAGGTTGAGAGAAGAGAGAGAGACGCGAGCAGCTATATAATACGTAACGAACGAAGCTTTTTAACGTGCGATGCTTTGGAGCGATGATTTTTCTGGACTGTATATAAAAAAATGTTACTGTTGCTCCTTTTTATAATTAAGTGAAATACGTTTGTCTCAATTGCTACATTATAATCCATCGGCTTTTCCGATAAAAGGTTCTGGGAGAAAATCGCGAGATATGTATTTTCCTGCCTCGATGCTGTGTGCTGCATATATATATAGCATAGATATATAGATGCGAGAGAGGCTCGAGTATGCTTGTATATCGCACTCGCCTATGTACACATTTGGAACTTTTGTGTATAATATTCAAACTCAAAGGATTACAACATCTCACCCCTTAGTAGCAGCAGCAGCAGCAGCAGCAGCTCGAGCTGGGCTACTCGCTGAATCAGCATAACAGAGAAGCTAAAGGATTAACGGTGAATGTGTGTGTTCTTTTACGCATACAGATACATCTGGCGAACATGTGGGCTCGTGGCTGCTAATATGACACTACTACATGCATAAATACGTACGTACGTAGGCTTGCAACCGTATTCAAAACCCTACGATCCAACAGGCGGTACATAAGTAAAGAAAATCCCGAAATTTTCTTCGCATCTGTACATTCGGGCGTTATGTATATGATACACCGATGCCAACGTCTATCGCACACACACACACACACACACATATTCATGCACGATATACATGTGTACGTGTAATGCGCTCACTGGAGCCGCAGGTTCTGTGACGGTCTCAAAAGTGCCACACAGCAGCAGCAGCAGCAACAGCAGCAGCAGCAGCTTGTATCGTATCAAGAGCCTCAGCCCTGCGCTGCCATTTATAAATTACACGTTTTCAATTCTGTATGTGTGTGTGTGTGTGTATGTGCGAGATCATCGTTGAGAGTCCGAGAGAAAGAGAGAGATATATAACATATATACGTTTTTGCGTAACGGTATATGCGTGTGTGTGAATGTTTATGTGTGCGTGCGTATATATGACATCGATGCGTCTTACACAAGACCCAGTGACAGAGACTCGACTTTCGGGAAATTCGATAGATTCTCACCCTAAATTCCGTTTTCCGCTTAACAAACGTCGCAAATTTAATATCGGAACTCGATATATCGCCAATCGTCAGCCTAAATAATACATTAAAATAATGCGATTATCATTATTATCATCGTCGGACCGTGTTGATTCTTTACTGTATACACCGAAAATTTCACGATTCATTATTACAATTGTACATTATATGTGTGTTTCATTAACGATCGGCGTTTCGGCAGTTCCATGCGCGAACCGCGCGATATATGTACAATCAAGATATTCCTCGTATCTAATCTGCGAGTGGCCTTTCGTCGCGCACACACACACACACACATATAATCTAGATATAAGCGTTAATTTGAAAAAAAAATCAAGATAAATGAATTCGAGGCTTTTATGTGTGTAATAGGTCCGCAATATATATCGAATGCCGCTGCCGCGCGTTCTTTTTACGAAGGAAAATCGACAGGTGATTTATCCGTCGATGCTTTTTTTTTCGTTGTTGATAAAGATTAAAGATGGAAAAATCGCAAAACCTCAATAATCCGACGATCGACGTTACGCTACTTTTACTGTACTTTACATTTTACGATCATTTTGATCCTCGAATATCCGATACGGAATGTAGAAGTGTAGAAAAAAAGTTTCAACGCAGACTTGACGCGCTTAAAAGCTTATAAGAGTACAAATCACGATATTACTCAGTTGGCTTCGATTTCGCGATTGTTGTAATAGTTTTCGAAAAGAACGATAAACGATCGAGTCCAGCGATGGAGGCGTCGCGCGTGACATTAAACGACATCTGTAAGCGACGATGTAAAGAGAAAAAATGAATTGCGCCGCAGCTCCTCGAGCTTCGTTGCGACTTTGGCGTTGGCCCGCGCGGGGTTACTCAAGGTCAATTTTCGCGCGATCGCATCCGGTCCACAAATTGTCATAAATCGAGTTTACAAGAATAGAAATGTATAAACCGAGAGTCGATTTCGAAGCTTTTGCGTGGGCTGCTCTATATTAAAGGGGCGACGAATTGCCGTGATTCCGAGGGTGCAAGGTATATTGATATTATGTAAAAATTTTCACGTGTAAGTTCGCAGAGTATATGTGTGCGAGAAATGATAAGGTTGCAGTGACGAAGTGGATGCATTGTATTTTTTGTTGAATTGGAGAAGATATTCAAACTTTAAAATTTTAACAATTAATTTAAAATGACTTATAAAGGCATTAAAACTTGTATCTGGAGGTCTTCACTGCATCATTTTTTTAGTAGTTGAACACGTTACTTGAAAGACACGTTTCCGCGATAATGCTTGTGAATTTTTTACCAAGCTTGATATTTATTACAATCATTTTCAACTCATTACTTGTTATTATTGATCGTCTCGAGATATTAAGCAACTGTGATTCATTAAATTTGCAAAGTTATAGATTGTTCATTCAGTTCATTTTGTTTAGGATATAGTTTTTTTCTTTATTATCGTAATTAAGAATTTAGTATATCAAGCAAATATTTTTTAATAGCTTATAAAATGTGAAAAACAGCATCATGAACGCATTTGATGATATCATTGCTTTCAGGAATTAACAATGGAAATTAATCAATTAAAACTCAAATTTCTTGCAATTGAATTATTCAACTCCAGTGGCTGTATCGCAGTGACGATACCTGTTACTACAAGTGTTCATTTAGTACTTAAAAGTGAGCTACACCTGATGTTGCACCTGCTCGCGCTCGTGAACACAAAATATACATCTCCGTGCACGCAACTGCGGATTCGCGCAGTTATGTTCCCTTTTTGGGAGCTGCGGCGACGACGACCTACGCGTTCGACACCTCTTCGCGAAATCCAATTTTTTTTATTTCATTCGTCGATCATCGGCGAAAAGAATTACCGTCGTCCGATGAAAACTACTCGTCGCGATTACGTCCGATTTATCGATCGAGTTTCGTCGCGTCTGACTATACCTAATCCGAAACTACTGATCCAACAAGTCAATGTGGAGTCGCTTTACGGCAAAAAATCATGATTCAACGAAGACGAGGGCAGTGTGGATTTGTTAGTTAAGCTTCGGGCGAGTATCCCGTGGCAGTCGTAATTTTTACCGAGGCGATTATTTACACTCGCGACGACGAGTAGCGCGACCGAAACTCGCGACGACGCCGTAGCTGCGCGCGGCGCCTCGATTGTACAGTTATAGCTGTGGATTTTCGAAGGAGTCGTAGTATACGGATTGTATATGATTGAAACATTTTTTTTTAGGGAATAAGTGAATAAATTGCCTGCTCTGCATATATCGAAGGGATACGATCGTCTATTTCATAATGTAAATTGTTTTTTCTTCGTATCATACTCGTTACCGAGTTGAATCATTATAGACACTCACATCAGTTTGTTTTTGGTTCAAACTAATGCCAAATGATTTTTTATTCAAATAATAGTTATTACTTCATTGAAAATTATGGCAATTACAATTTAGTATAATTCAACATGAGAAATTCGATAAGTTAATGCATTTTTAAAATTTTATATACCCCAAACTTCATGTTGCATGTTATGAATGCCCGAATGTGTTTAAAGTAAAACATTCAACTTCCAAACAGTATAAAAATCGTTTGCAGGAATCTGAAATATATCCTATAATCAATCTTTTTTCGTTTGTGGGTATACAAATGGTACACCTGGTGTTGAGAATATGAACTGTTTTGAAAACTAAAATTTCCTAATTACACGTCAAGTTCAAGAGGTCATAACACAGTAGCGGGATAGAATCGTTCATTTTTTGACATTCTTTTTTAAAATCAAAAAAAAAAAAATAGGTTTATTCATTCGATTTAAAGGACACGTGAAAGAACTAATGCTGCTTTAGAATATTAATTTGTAATATCTTATAATTTGAAGTCAACAGGATAACGATTGTTTAAATTATTGATTAAGATGATTCGAAAAATTCTGTTTCAAGGTACACGCAAATTTCGAAGGGCTGTATGATTGCTCGACGCTCGCACAGTCTTTCTTTTTCTCTAAATTTGTTTGAAATTTTTTTTTTTACATAAATCTTATGGAATCTATTTCAATTTTATTTTTTTTTTTGAAAACACTACTATCTTATAACTGATAATCATAAACAACAGCTATTTGTATTACAGTTTATTTTATTATTAAAATAAGTGCAGATTTATCTTTAATACATATGTATTTCATGTACCATTGAAAAGTAATTCTGTATAAAAAATTGGTCTCTTTTTTGTGTTCTGAAGAAGATTTTTAACTGGAAACTTGAGAAAGTTGAAGTTTTTCAAAAATACAAATAGTAACGAATAATATTTCAGAAATAAGTTACAATACAAATAATTTTGTTTTTCTAGAATTGTTATAACTGTATTGTTGATACGCCGGCGAACAATACCGGTACGTTGGAAATTGTTTGCGACTTTACAGTCGCGCGCGCGTTTGACCAGTACTCGAATCGATGTTTACATCGATTCGAAAGTCAGTAGCTCTCCTCTCATTGATCCGTGCTCACCGAGATCCTCAAGCTCGCTCAATTTTTCGGTATAAAAATGGCCGCAAGAACCCGGGGAACCCGAGACGCCAACGAAATATGGTACCAAGGTAAATTTCACGTTATTTCTAATTACATCGCGAGCTCTAAAACTTTAAAACAATTTATATAATTCGTTGAAGATGAATCTTCTTCCGATGTCAACGACGCGACGAATGATTTACCCCGGCCCCGACGATCGATTCAAGAAAGCGAATCGGAAACAGACGGCGGCGATGCCGCGACAAATAATCCAATTATCGTAATCCGTAATCAAAGCGGTACATTATTGATCGAGGATAAGGATTCGAAAACGGATGACTATCCCGCGAAGGATAATCTACCTCAAAACCGTAACAATAGCGGCATGGTACTGATCGAAGATGTCGAATCGGAAAGCGACAGCCAGCCTTCGTCCGACGATCTATTACAGCGCCAACCGTTGACCATCGAAGAGCTCGATTCGGATGGCAATATCGCGACGAACGATCCATCCGAGAACCAGCCGACGATCGAAGAAAACTCATCGTCGGACGTGGACCGCGACGTATCGCTGGCCTGGCTACGTCAGGAACTGATAAACTGGAACAATTCAAGGTTGAATAATCTTCTAGTAAATAACGAATCGGAAATAGAAAACGACTCGGAAACGGAGCTACATCAGCTCCGAGGACCCGTCGAGACGGAGCGGCATTTTTACGAGTGCACGCTGAGAAGCATTACGAATAAAATAAGGGAGGCAGTCGTTGTGGCCGTGACCCACGATCCGGATCGCGCTCGAACGGCAGCCTTTAAAGACGAGTGCGAGAGAGCTCTTGCGGTTTACGAGAACGCGCGTCAACAGTAACTCGAAGATAATCAAGTAAAACACTAAATCGCTATACATTTTTCATGAAATAAAAAAACAATTTTCACATCCAAAGACGACTGTACGTCACTCAATTTTTGGTAATAATAGTAATAATAATGTTTTTTACCCGGTGGAAATGGAAAACTAAGCCATTTGTTTATGTAAACTGAAAAAAAAAATCACGGCATCTGAGGAAATTTCAAATCGATAAGTAACAAGAAAACTTCTCAAGCGTCTTAGCAATATTGCCCGAGGGCATTGAATTTATTTCTGGGGAATAATTTGTACTAACAGTATTCTTATAAAATAAATGTTGATTTTCTTATAACATTTGAAATAGAATCATGAAACGGAAAAATTCTCGGCTAAAGATAACCTGCATGTTTTGAAAAATTGAAACAACTACAAACTCGGTTGTTTCGCGTTCTTAGTGGTTTTCAAACGTTGGGTTACGTTGCGTTTGAAAACATTATTGAATCGTCATCGATCTCAGAAAGGTATTTTCACAAAAGACTAATATTCGTGTGGACACGCTCGAAAGTCATGAAAAAAATTGAACCAAAACAAAAGGCAGCACACGATCGAGAACTCAACCGGCGAAGAGCAACATTAAATTCGTTAACCCGGAAAATTCGTCGCGACGGGTCATCGCAAGGAGTTATCAAAAAGAAAACGACGATAATCCGTTGCCGCGCCTATCAGTAGAAAAGTCGCGTTACGCACTGACGCATCGAGACAAACGCCGAACACGCGCGGACACGCGTAACGTAACGATATTGCAATACGCTGCCTTGAGACTTTTGAAGGGACACATTCTCGAAACATTTGTAATTTTAAATTTACTGTTTTACACTGATGTCTATTTAAGAACGTGCAATTGGGGTTTTCTTACGAGACAAACGCTGAAAACTCGAAGCCACGAGTCGATGCTCGATTGTCTTTTTTTTTATTCCCGCGTTCAACGCGTTGGCGTCGATGTGCATCGAGCCAAGTCAAGGCGGGGGGTTAGTTCGATCGATTCGAATCGTCGTTTCTCTTTAATCGAGAGGAAATTGTTTCGTTTTCCTGAAAACGTCGTAGACGCGAGTTGCAGCTCTCGATCGTGTCTGCTCAATTAACTGCACATGAACATACCAGTGACGAATGCGACTACATAACTTTGGATCCTTCAACGATCTTCGATAGGCTAAATCCGAAATGCACAACACTTTTCCGAACAATAACGATTCGATTGCATTTACGATATTTACGTATATAGGTCCGCGAAAACTTCGACTCTGTCCGTTGACTGTTGTTGTTATCATTGTTACGATTTCACACTTCACAGTCGACTCCACGCGCCAAGGGGCAGCACTTGTCTATGTGCGTATATCGGCGACTTTCAGCGCACAATTTCAGCCGGTCCAAAATTGGACTAATCGCGCGTTCGAAAAAAGTCGTCTGCACAGTCGACGTTATTTGCGGAGTCGGCGACGCGTTGTTTGAAAAATGTATCATGATAAACGAAGTGACAACAATAGCTATACCTTCCTAAATTTATAATTATGATATCAATTAGGATCAATAAACCCTTTTGGAAGAAGAAGAAATTAATGTAAAAAGATATTTATTCGATTTTTTTTTCAGCATGTTAGAATATAGTTTCAGATAAGTGAAAGTTTAAAATGATGAAATTATTTTTTTCTTGCATTTTCTTGAATTTGTATTAGTGTTTCAGGATGGCCTTAGTTATTAGCTAATTGTGCGTTTAGTGGCTATTTTGTTATTGTTTAAATGTACTTGGGTATTGTAAGGGTCTTATGTTTTTGTATTATAGGTAGATAACACGTCCAATATACCTATTAATACATTGACCCTAAATTCAGTTTATTCTGATCCTTATTAACTTTCAATAAAAATAATTTATCTTTTACGGCTAATTATGATTGCTTACTTAGTCATTTGTTTACAATGGTTTTTTTTTAGTTTGTCTTCAATTGAGTAAATGAAATGTCTTATATGCTCATCGTAAACTCCTGACTGCAGTGTATCCAGGATACTTATAAAAGAAAATTATTATTTTAATTTTGAAATTTTTAATTGTGACATAGTCAGAATTAAAATTTTTTAAACTTTTTTAAAGTATGTTGGTAAATATTGATTTATTGAGGCTCTTGGATAGTTATTAATACACTACAGTACTTTTATGGTGAAGAGTTTTATCTGTATTGAGAGTAAGCTTTTGCGAACAACCAATAGTGTAAAATGATATGAAATAGATTTATTCAGATGTCTCAGTAATATATATCGGGGAATGCTCCTAAGTCTGGGTTAATTTATGACATTTAGACATGTAAATTTCTAAAAATAACTTGAATTTCATTATAATTGATTCCATCTGTTCTGCATGCAACATTTGCAAAGAGCTCATAGCTTTAATAATAAAAAATAACTAAATTCCATGATTTCATTGAATACATCTACAAGCTTGGATTTTTTGTAGACTAAATAGCCCAGTAAAAAAGTTTAAGCGACCACTAGAACTCATTTCTTTCAGTCACTCTATGTTGAGCTAAAAATTTTTAAAATATTTGAAAAAATCAACATTTTAAGAAAAGTGCCAACTTTGGGCATCTGTAAAGGTATGGTAACCGGTCTTAAATACTAAGACTTATCTGTCATGAAAAATTATTTTTTTAATCAAACTGCACTATGTAATGCAGTCAGCGCTGCTTAATATTTATACAGTGAGCACACAGAGAATTCATGCATGATACAGTATGCAATGCGTTGCGAATGTGCCACACTGCTGCAGTCATTTATGGTAGAGATTGATTGATTATTGAAAAACATTTATCAACACAGTCGAAAGAATATTATATAGACATTAATTTTTTGTAGACTAAAACATTTATTTGACCAGATTTTACCCAAAATTATTAAAAAATCATCAAAAAATCATTTGCTAAAAAATTTTTGTTCCCAATTTGCCAGCATCTGCTGTTTTATTAAATAGTCCTTTTACTTCGATAATTTTTCTTTTGTTCTATTTTACAAAGGTAGAGTTTTTTAAGACCACTTGTGCGATCTACGGAATCGTCTACTCGACGCGCGCCACGCAGTTTCTCCTCGGCGTCGTCGTACGATCGCCTCGGTGAAAATTACGACTAACATAAGACGGTCACCCGAAGCTTCACTGTCGAATTTACCTGCCCTCGTCTTCATTGAATCATGATTTTTTGCCGTAAAGCGACTCGACATTGACCTGTTGGATCAGTAGTTTCGGATTAGGTATAGTCAGACGCGACGAAACTCGATCGATAAATCGGACGTAATCGCGACGAGTAGTTTTCATCGGACGACGGTAATTTTTTTCGCCGATGATCGATGAGTGAAATAAAAAAATTGGACTTCGCGAAGAGGAGTCGAACTCGTAGGTCGTCGTCGCCGCAGCTCCTAAAAAGGGAACATAACTGCGCGTATCCGCAGTTTCGTACATACAGATACAAAGAATGTATATTTTGTGTTCACGAGCGCGCGCAGTGTAACGTCATTGAAGTACTAAATTTTTTAAAAAGTACCTACCTTTTAAGTACTAAAGAAACATTTGTGATAATAGGTATTGTTACTGTGGTACATCAACTCGAGTATCATTATTCAGTTGCAAAAATATGTTTATATTATGCAAAACATTCAATATTCACTTTGTCTTCTTTTGATAAATTTTGAATTATTATATACGTAAAATTCGACGTAACTCGATCGATGAAAGTAGAAAATCAAGCTATTCGCCTATTGCATGTTTCAAAAAAGCCTCCAGTTATCTGTAAAAAATGACAGCATCCTGTTCCGGAAGAAATTTCAAATCGAAATGTAATATAAAAACTTTTTCAAGCGCCTGAGGCAGCGAATTCATTTCAGCTGGGAAATATTTATTTAGCGGCAACGCCGAACACGCGCGCACGCGTATAACGATCGAAAGTTTCGAAAACGCACAGTAAATTCCGTGACCGAGATTTATAATTTTATATTTGCCGTTCGACGATGATTTTTATTCGAATGAGCGTCAACTTCGAACCACTCAGTCACCCGATGGATCGAGCTGCAAGTCGGGGGTTACTCACAATCAAATCGTCGTGGATGTTTCTCTTTAATCGAGAGGAAATTGTTTCGTGGTCATAGCTGAAAATGTCGCTCTATCGAATTCACCTCGCATCGTGTAGTTCGATGAACCACACACAAACACGCCTGTAATAAACGCCACTTTACCCTTGGGATCTTCAACGAATTTCACTACCACTACGTTAGAGATCGTCGTGTTGTATACTCTGTCTCGCTCGCGCTGCAGCAGTGCCTGTTCGAACGAGTTACGCGGTCAAACGTAGTATAAATCTGTTCCGCACAGTCAGTGCAAGTTACGACGCCGCTACCTAAGCAACGAAGAAAGTGATCGTGTCGACTGCAGCAAGTGGATTTTTGTAAAAATAGTAAAAGATATTCGTGTGTTATTTGAGTGTTCAGAACAATGGCACAAGAAAATCAAGACTGTTTGAACGAATTGAAGAGAATGCGAGAAAACGTCAATTGGGAGATGGAAGATGAGCGACGTGAATTTTATCGTCAAGTTTATCCCATAATCTGTAATTGGCAGGGACAACTTCCTAACCTCCGGGACATTTTTCGGACCGACGAAATCGAATGGCTTCTCGCGGAGTCTGTTAAAACGTACGGAATGAATCCAGAACCATTCGTTGACTTTGTGATCAATACCGGCTACAAAGATGAAGATGGCAAGCATTTGTTGCGTCGCACCACACCCATACATCGCTCGGCTGAACGTTGGTTTCCTGGCAGGGATATTGTGGTCCGTAAGCTTTTTAGAATTTACGACAAATTCGATGTGAATTACGTCGACGAAGATGGATACACGCATTTTCACATAGCCTGCAAGTGCGGCTGTGTCGACGCCGTGAAGAAATTTCTCGATCTCGGACAGGGTCCCAATCTCCTTGAGGAAAAAACGGGTGAGTCGCCGCTACACTTGGCTCTGGCCAACCACCGGAAAGACGTGGCGAAGTTGCTGTTGAGAAATGGCGCCAATCTGATTTTGGCCAATAAGAACGGATCGACACCTCTGCACTTGATCAGCAAGATAGACGACGATGAGGGTTTGATGGAGATGTTCTTTGAGATCTGCCGTAACAGTCAGCAAACGGTACAGGTCGACGCCCGGGACAACGAGGGTAACACACCGTTGAACTTGTTACTGATGTACAAGAGTAAGGAAGCGGTCGAGACACTGCTGAGAAATGGCGCCGATCCGAACTTGGCCAATGAGAAAGGAGAGACACCTCTGCACATCATGAGCCGTGGATGGAGCAACGAAGACGCGGTGAAGATGTTTTTGGATATCAGTGACGCATCGAATCGTCCGGTACAGGTCGATGCCCGGGACAACAAGGGTAACACACCGCTGCACTTTGCTCTGTCCAGCATCCGGCTAGATGTGCCAAAATCGCTGCTGAAACACGGCGCCGATCCGAATGCGACCAACCAGGAAGGATCGACTCCTCTGCACTTGATTTGCAAGAATGTTCACAGTGGCCCTAAATCGTTGCGGATGTTCTTCAAGACTTGCGTCGAGATCCAGCGGACGGTTAAGATCGACGCTCGGGACAAGTTGGGCCAGACACCGCTTCAATTGGCCGTGTCACGTCTCTCGTTGGATGCGGTCGATATTCTCTTGGATCGTGGCGCTGATCTGTCCGAATTCTCTTTTCCCACCGAGAGCCTCTTCAAGCACGTCTATAAAAGCCTCTATGCTTGCTCTAAAGTGCAACTGGCCTCAAGCGTTCTGCGAGTCGTCGAGCATCTCAAGGATAAAGGATACGAGCTGGACCGAAGCGACTTCCTGACGATCGCGACATCGTTCTCTGAGTACGGATTGTTCGAGAAGTGGGTGGATCTTGATGAATCTTGGTACGACGACGTAAGGTTCACGGAAAAAGCAAAAAGCATAATGATAATCAAACCGGACTGGTCGCTCTACGACCTGACCCGGCTAAGACCCGTAGAAACGAAAAAACTACTCGCTAAAAAGGAATACATCAAGTTTGCGTGCTCGAAAAAATTGAATAAGCTCCTTACAAGGCACAGGAGGCCTTGTGCTTTGCATCTATGCGAGAAAATATCGAGAGGATTTTTCCAGCGCTGGGCACTGGATGCTTTCTTGGAGTTGACGAACTATCAACTGCCAATACTTTGCTGTGAAATGATCATCAAGCATTTGAAGAACGAAGATTTATGTCATATTTGCCGAAGTCACGAGGACAGTGAAAAACAAAGTGAAATGGAATGTGAAAACGAAAAACCAGCGAAGGGTAGAAAAGCTCAAAAAAAGCTGTAAGATGGTGTATAGTGTATAGCTATAAGAATAATTGATGTTCTTTTTCATTCATAGTTGCATGTTTTGCTTAACGGCTACGGGCCATAGCTCGTGATGGCGATCATCATTTACTTCGATGTATTTTTTAATGTTTTATTTTGTTTAATTTTTCTTATCGTACAAATAAATTAATTGAAAAAAAAATTGTATTCTGTAATTTTCTTTGATTTTCATATTTATGTTTTTATCTTACATACGTTCTTTAATAAAACTGCTTATTTGCTTTTTTTTTCATTCATCAGTGTTCGGCTCACAACAACAAATCAACGTATAAAATTCAATGCACACAACACAGCGAGTCTCTGAGCTAGCTTGGAGACTTCGTCTCTATATCGGTTTATGTTATTATTTTTTGCCCATACGACTGGCGTTCAGTGTGTCACAAAACAGAGACAACTCCACGCGCGAAGCGGCAGCACTTGTCTGCCTATTTCAGCCGGGCCGAAATCGCAGTATCTCGCGTGAACCGAAAAAGGTTGTCTGCTCTGCCCCGTTATTGTTGTTTACGCGAGACGTGGTGTTGGTGAAAAATCTCCGCTGAATTGACGAAATGGCAGCGTTGCAGTTTTTGAGCAGAGCCGCGAGGACAGTCGTCGGCGGGACGAATCGTTTCACCGCATTGGCGGCGATGAATTTGGTGAGATACTGAAAAAAAATCAACACGAGTCGTATGACACTGGCGCAGGTTATGGTTAGGCAGTGCAGTTTCAATTGTCGTTCGAGTTTTTTCGTTTGTTAAAAAGTCATTGTCATTTTTTCAACTACGTTTGCGAGTGACTCCTTGTTCGGAATGCGTTTCGTGTAGAATGACATTTAAATTTGCGCGATTACATTAAATGCATTGTATTAATTACAGGCTCCAAAGAGAAATTATGTCGACCAATTTAAACACGAACAGAGCGTTATGTACGATGAGCTCGATCAAAGTACTCTTCCCAAATTCGAAACCTCCAATGATCCAGCGGAATGGCAATTTGTTGAACGATTGATCCCACTCGCATTGGTTCCAACGCCAAAATCATTTGAGGAGCCAAGTCCTTCTGGATGGACTACTCCCAAAAGTAAAGAATTTCACTTTATTCATTTTTAACGTTTTGATAATATCTAATTTCATGTGTTTCTTTTTTATAAACAGGGGATGCGATGAAGCTACCTTATTTTGTAAGTAGGACTAAGAACCACATGCAGCCAGTTTATTATACAATCAGAGAACGAAGTCTCAGGCATACAACCGTTATTAGAAGAATTGATGGCGATATTTGGCTCATGGGAGAGCATATAAAAGATTATCTCAAGAGGAATACTAAGAAAAAAGATTTAATAGCTCTCAAAGTTAATGAAATGAATGGTACAATAACGATTAGAGGGGATCATGTATCATGGGTCAAGAAATGGATGGATGAAAAAGGATTCTAGATCAAAAGATAGTTGTAAATAATTTTAGGTGCAAAATTTAATAGTTCTGATCTATTGGATAAGTCATTGTTAAAATGTTTTGAAATAAAAACTTTTTTTTTTAAAAACCATGAGTCACATTTATTTACCATAAAATCTAGTCATATGTAATTAATCAATTGTAAAAATGTATCCAACTCTCTTGAAGAGAAAAATTAAAAATGATTAATAATTGACTGTATTTTCATAAGAAAACATGGATCAAAAAGCAACGTGTGGTTATTAATTTAGCATAGCACTTGTAAGAAAACCACAGATAAAATGCATCTCACAACATCTTTAGCTATTGCCATTTTTAATTTATTCAAAACGGTTTATCATAAAAAACGTCTATTTGAAGATTTTTCCTTGGTTGAAGTCGCGACCGTCTTTGTCTTTACCAGTCCAGCTGAAGTATTGTGCTACAAGGTCTTTTGTTTTTGGGTCAGCGGCATCCAACTTAGTCCAACTGTAAGATTCATAATCTATTTGCCAATCGGGGCACAGCTGTAAAAAAATTTAATGTCAAATCACACAATCACTAAAATGTTCTGGGTTGCCATAAAATCATATACAAACCTCAAAAGCAAGATCTTGACCCCTCCATACCCAGATACCACTGATGGTGCTGTCATTATCAGTTCCAAACAGACATACACTAGCAAATGCAGCCTTCCTCATTTTATCCAAACGCTGGTACATTCCACTGATCAAATTGCAAGACATGAAAGTCTTGGAAAGCTCATCAGCGTATTTGTATTCACAGAACCAAATGCTGTAGTTTTGGGGATCAAACTTGGTCCAGAAGTAAGGGATTGATTTAGCTTCATCTTCATTGGAGTAGAATCGCTTGAAATCATCCATATCAAAGGTACCTTTAGGCATGTTATCGAAGGGATTGGAAGATTTTGGCTCAGCAGCCAATGCAGCTTCAGCAGCATCCATAACTTCTGATTTCCATCCAATAGTAGGCTTGTCATCTGCTTTTGGCTTCTCTTCTTTTGGTTTCTTTTCTTTAGGCTCTTTTTCTTTCTTTTCTTTCTTGCCACCCATCTAACATAAATGAATGTTAGTTTAATTCCTAAAATTATTTTTGCTTAAAAATTTAAAATTTTGAATGACATACCTTTCCTTGCAATTCAGCGTACTTCTTGGGGTCGAATTCCAAAGTTTTCTCAGCCATTTTGAAATTTGGCACAACAGCCAAAACTTGAGGTTGATTCATGAAAGTCTGGAACCATCTAGTAACATTTGGGTAGGATTCACGTAGACTAGGTTCCAAAATATATTGGTACAAGTACAAAAGAGTCATGGCAACACAGATATCAGCTAGAGTAACTCTTTCTCCAACCAAGTAAGTCTTGTCAGTCAAGTGTTTGTCCAAGAAAGTCAGTGCTCTCTTGACATCTTCTTTAGCAGCTTCAACATTCTAGAAAATTTTTTCATGTTTTTAATAATTGAAATAGTTTTTTGTACAAAAATTTCATAAAAATAACTTGCTGAGAACTCATTATGTTCTCATTTTGAAAAAAGCACATGTAATAGCTACATATCTTGCAGAAAAATGAAGTTCAATTTCCTCTTTTTTTACAACAATTAAGATAATTTACAATTATTGCATTTCAAAGAGGTATTGCATAATTGAAGCAAGTTATCTATTTACCTGCTTGTTCATGGGCATAATACCCAAAAGTGGGAAAACCCATGCACTGCTAGCTGGCTGAATCTCGGCATCAGCAAAGCTTATCCATTGGATAATTTCAGCTTGGTCTGCATCACCGACTCCTCTGAGCAGAGCATTGGAAACTGAAAATTTATATATATGTAAAATTATTATAAATTTGTTATAAACAAATTAAGAATTTAAAAAAAAGTATGCAAGTATTTACCATAGTAAGCAATAGCATTGCTCTCAGTGATGTAATGGCCTTTGGAGGTTTCTAACGCTGGAACCTGTTGAATTTAGAAAATATAATGAATAGTAAATACAACTTTTTTTATTAAGCGACCAGTCTATTGGAATATATTAATTGAACTCAATTGGACTATTATTAAAGACACATTTTTTGTTTGAAATTCATAATGTTTTCACTTTGATTAAAGCATATGCAATAAATATATATGCTATAGGTAAATGAAATTTAATTTACCTCTTTTCGTTACAACAATTAAGAGAGTTCTCAATTATTGCCTTTTAAAGAGGCAGTGTGTAACAAGTGGACAACAGAAAATTTTTTAGTTAAATGGCTAACTTATCAAAATCTATCAGAATGATTCATTTTTTCTATATTTGAGTTTGAAAGTAATTAATATTGTAACATATTTTTTTAATATACGCAACCGAATCAAAACCATATGTGTACTAATAAGTAACTAATGTTTACATGTCTCTGCACAATTTCATGACTTTACGAAACCATCAAAAATATTGTCGACAGCAGCGACCAAAAGTCAAAATCGCGTAAACATTTACCGTTACGAGCAGATTTGAAAATCAGATTTACACATCGTTAAAATCGTCGTCGGCGAAGGGAAAGCGCGAGAGACGGACAGAGACAGACACACGCGAAGAGAGAAGGGGAAGAATAATGTTCATAGCCGGCTATTTGAGGCTCCGTGTGTAACCTAAAAAGACGAGTAAAGCAAAAAAAAAAAAAAAAACAGAGGAGGAAGCAAAAATTCGCTGAATAAGCGAAGAATTTTCTTACCTTGCCAAGGGGGAACTTCTTGAGGAATTCCGGGGTTTTGTTGGTCTCGCCGAAGACGAAGTCCCTGGGCACGACGAGATGGGCGCCCGAGTACTGCGCGGCGATGAGCGCCTTGTAGGCACGGTAGTTCTTCGGGTAAGTGTAGAGAGTCTGTGCAAAACAAAAAACAAAAAAAAACATGAAAATTCAGCATATGATTTCGACAACCCGCAGGTAAATTTCTGCACTCTCTCGTTCTCTCGCCGTACGTTTACCACGACACCACCATTATCATACGGCTGGTGATGCACGTGGAGAGAGAGAGAGAGATAGTACAGCCGCCGATTCCAGAAGGGAAATTCAGCGGAATGTATCGCACGATTTAGCGCAATCCGTCATCGATAAGCGAAAGAAAAATTTTTTGATATGGAGGAAAAACTTACGCCAGTTACGTTGCTAGCAGCCATGGTTGCTTCTGCTTTTGGAATTTTGTGCGAGAGTGAAAAATTTTATTCAAGCTAGTCGAATACCGCCGAGAGCGCAACAGCAGTGTGAGACTGTGAAGAGAGACACGCGCGTGGATTCGAAGAGCACACGAGTACAGAAAACGAGACAGAGAGAGACTTTCGAACAGTCTCGACGATTTGCGCCGCAGCGCCGCAGCTGAGCCGGCAAATTTGATCGAAACAGCAGCCAGTGATTATGGTCGCTTTCTGCATTGTCGACCGGCCGACGCGACGACGGCGATGACACGAGATCGCATTTAAATGGAATGATGAAAAAATTTTCATTAATAATGGCATTTTCTTCTTTGAAACGAGGGACTGCATTTATTCGTTCTCTCTAATTGATGTTATTTAATTTAATCTAAAAATGAAAAGTATGATAACCAATCGGACGAGCACCAAAGTTGTCTCTGCAAGCTCCTGTGTTATAAATCCGGCCAGGGCTACACATTCTTTTAGGAAAAGACTTTTCTTCTCGTTTCGTGCGCCGAAGCGACTTTCCCTTCTATTCCCCCTCTTCGAAGAAATTTCCGTGACACATCACACAACGTGGCTTGCTCGAATGCATCGTTTCGGGTTATGTACTGCTCACTGTCATAACGTCGCTGGGGCACGGGGGAGCACGTGCGGAACATCGTGATTGTGAGTCGATATTCAATTTTAATCAATAATATCGTGTTGTATTTTGTGTCCTACTCGTGTACGTATGATCAATTTCTTTTTATCTATCAATTTCAGTAAACGTCGTTTCGATTTTTTACTTTTCATTTCAAAAAGGAAATTCATCGGTTTTTTAACCTTTAAAAAAACAGTAGACCTTTGAACCGAAACAATCATCATCATTAATTAAAAAACCTTACAGTTCAAAGTTCAACGTGATCTTATGGGAATCATTCTTGACTCAACTTTACTTTGCCTTTTACTTACGTTATTTTTTTTTTTATGCTTTGTACTTTTGTCTCGTGAGCTGTGAGCAACTGTATGAAAGCTTGACGCTGGCGCACCTCGACGGGCGCTGTGTGTACTACTCGCGCGTCAAGTGCGCGATCTTTTGATTCAATACATTTTATTTTAAATCAATTTACATTCGTACAATATGAAGTTATCGCAGTCGTCACTGCACCACGCGATTACTTTACGCTGACTTGCACACTTGTTTTACCTTCGAGCAAGTCGGTACCTAAAGTAGTGACTACGAGTGAGTCGAGCAGTCTGCACGTCATGATACTATTTGACGTCTGCTCGATCAGCGAGGCTGAAATGCGCTCGAGATCGAACATCGACTTGTTCGATCAACGATTGCTTGTTACTCGTTTATTTTTTTCTCACTAACGATAGTATATTACTGCCCTAGGTCGCGAAAAACAGAAAAGTTCCCAGAGTACGTGTAATTAGTGGCCGAGGCGAAACCGAGGCCGATAAACACGTGCTCTGGGGCTTTCTTTTTTCGCGGTATAGGTCTGTATATTATTTTTCATACACAGTGTCCCGAAAATCGCTCTTCCCGCTTTGCGCAGCGGCAGGGAAGTAGTCACTTTCGGGCCGCTGGTATGAAAAATTTTTTCGATTCTCCAATGTTTCGTCGGTGAAGAACTCCGCCATGAATTCTGTAAAGCATGCCATCCTGATTATTTGCGATTGTTATGCGCGAGTGTGAGCGTTTCGTTTAAATTTTACTCCAAGTGTTAATTGTAAAAATAAGATATTTTAGCGAGTGACACATTGACAATTATTTTTTTTCTCTTGATTCGTTTCAAAAGTCATAAATATTTTTTTGATAATGATTACATCCTACGAATGAATTTTAAACGTTCGATTGTATTTTACAGATCGGAGCTTCTGCATTTTGGTGTTGGCCAAGAAAAACGTTGCAAAATGGAATTTGAGTCAAGCAGATACCGCTCGGATCAGTAAGTACTTTTTTCTACCCTAACTAAATTTATTTAACAATTTTATATTTTATTTTACATAAAATTTCTTTCAGTACACATGACCCAATCCATTTGATGTCAATAGAAAGAGATCATTCTTATTACTTAAAAGTGTCTGATGTGCCTGATGAATACGTAAGTTGAATTTTTATTCTTTCAAACTCGACGTCGATTTTCCAATCCGTCGTATTTTCGGCTTGCAAAAATAATGACAAAATGTTTATTTCGCGCCCATAAATCGGTGTAAAGTAATATCAATATTGTCATAACTGTAATGAATTATTTTTAAAATTACAGGTCAAAGTGTCGCAAACGGGTCCTTGTGTAAATGTAGATATTCCCGCAGGACCTTCCAACAATCGTGCAACGGCTTCAGACAATTACGAATCAGATTCTGTCGAAATTGTGTCAGAATTCGAAACTGAAGATGTCAAGCTGGATGTAAACTCATTGGTCGCATCGAATTGTAATAACTCAAACGGCGACGTTAAGGTGAATGAAGAAAAAATTCCAAAAATTGAAGATATAGTATTTGTGGACGTGTTAAATCTCGACGACGACGACGACGATTACGAACCGCCTGTATTTCATAGAAGCAATCGCATCAACGAGGTGCAGACCAATAACACCGAATTCGTAAAGTGTGACTTGTGTAAAAAATCGATAAGCAGCAAAAACTTGCAAAATCACATAGACGCAGTGCATAATGGTGTTAGACCTCACAAGTGCGACGAGTGCGGCAAAGCATTCGGTAAAAAAAAGTTGCTCGAGAGGCACACCAACGGCGTTCACAAGCAAATCAGGAATTTTACCTGCGGCCAGTGTCAGAAATCTTTTACGCAAAAGTGCGACCTCAAAAGGCACGTTCTCGAGGTACACCAAGATTTCAGACCCCACAAATGCACCCTGTGCCCGAACACGTACAAGAAAAGTTCCACGCTCGCGCTGCACATCGCCAAAGTGCACCGCGATGAAAATACCGACGACGCAACGACCAACTGTACGAAAACCAGCGCCACCGTGGTAAAAATCAACGACGCACAGAGTCAAAGTATCGGCGACGACAAAGTCGTCGTACTGGGCGACTTCTACAGCTGCGGCGAGTGCGACAAGAAGTACATACTCGAGCGCATGCTGAGGGATCACGCGCGCAGGGCGCACGGCAAGCTCCCCGAGGCGACCCATCGCTGCCCGGTGTGCGAGACGGGCTTCGCCGAGAGGAAGGCGCTCGAGGCGCACTTCAGGAGCGTGCACGAGGGCATCAAGCCGCACGCCTGCCAGCACTGCAGCAAGACCTACAACAGGCGCCACCAGCTCAAGCAGCACGTCGAGGCGACCCATCTGGGCCTGCGGCCGCACGAGTGCCCGGAGTGCGGCAAGCGCTTCGGCCTCAAGCTCGGCCTCAAACGTCACCGGGCCGAGGTGCACCGCGGCCTCAGACCGTACCGCTGCGAGCTCTGCCCGCCCGGCCGCGACAAGGCCTTCAGGCAGCCCAGCCAGTTGCGCGAGCACGTGGACACGGCCCACCGGGGCATCAGGCGCTTCGAGTGCGCCGACTGCGGCAAGCGCTTCGGCAAGAAGCCCCATCTGCGCGTGCACCTCGTGACGGTGCACCTCGGCCACAGGGCCCACAAGTGCGCCGAGTGCGCGAAGGCGTTCGGCCAGATCGGCGACCTCAGGAAGCACGTGGACGCGATTCATCGGGGCATGAGGCCGTACGCCTGCGAGCAGTGCGAGCGCAGCTACGGCCAGAAGTCGCACCTGACGCATCACGTGAACGCGGTGCACTACGGCGCCAAGCCCCACCTGTGCCCGGTCTGCTGCAAGGCGTTCTCCGCGAGGACCGTGATCAGGCGTCACTTCAAGGCGATGCACAAGGGCCTGGTGCTGGAGGAGCTCGAGAAGAACAGGGTGAAGCTCGAGCAGCTGGAGAAATGTGATTGATAATTCATACATTTTTATTGTGCGCTATCGTGCAATTTTAGATTTTTATCGATTGTGAATGAATATTTTTAAATATACCATTTTTAAATATACATATTTATTTATACAATGAAATGAATAAAAAGTGGTTTTTTTTTCTTTCAAAATCCGAGAATGACGGAGCCATTGTACGAGTCACACACATACCTACATACACAATAACAATAATAACAATGACAGTAGCGAATTTTCAGAACAATAATGCCCAGTATCAAACATCTTTGGCCAGAGGCGCTCCATAAACATTCACTCGGGTGTCAACATTAAATAGACGCGTTATCGGCCACGGTACATTTAACATTATTTACGTTACATCAGGGAATTTTGCGTATACGTACTATTTTTTCTCTCTCGTTTGTATTATTATATACAATAAAAAAGAAGAAGAATAAGCAAGCCACACCACACACCATGAGCAGCCAAGAGATAAAGCGAGTCTGCACGAGGTCCCTGGCGCCGAGGGACTTCATCAACGCGAACAAGGTCAAGGTGGTGATCGACGAGCAGCCGTGCGGCAAAGTGAGATACGATCGTCGTAAACAGGGTGGCCAGGCCGCGACTCCGCTGCTCGGCGCGCACAGCAAGCCCGGCGGCGGCGAGAAAAAGTCCTATCCCAGTCTGCGCGTGCTGAATTGCCGCGGGCCGGGCCTCGTGCTCGTCTCGCTGGTGACCGAGCAGGCGCCCTACTATCCGCACCCGAACAGGCTCGCGAGGCTGCGCGGCGGCGCCGCCGACGGCAAGTGCCAGAACGGCGTCTATCTGAGCGAGATCGACAGCAGTGGCGATGGCGAAGGCGACACGATGAAGGTGGTGTTGAAAAATTTGGCCATTCAGCGCGTCGACGAGAGGGACGTCGCGGCCGAGCTGGAGATCAGGAAGAGGGCCAAGGTCGATCCGTTTCAAAGTGAGTGTCCGAGGGGGATACGATGTACGTTTGTTGCGGATTTGAGAGATTGACAATTGGGTAAAACTGTAACAAAATGATTAGGGATTGTATAAAAGTTTCAAAAAGGTTGAATTCTTGATCGGACGAGAAATGTTATCTAATAATGAGATAAAAAAAATTATAATGGTAACTTTAATAAGCTTGGTTCTATGAAGATTCTACAATTTTTTCAAAGATTGAAAGATTTTATACATTTTGGGCTAAATTAAAAACTGTTTAGAAGTGCACAATAGAGCTTCAGAGTCTTTATGAAAGTTCAAAAAAGTTAGTTAATGTCACATGTTCATAAAGATTTACAATGGTTTTACTATTTTCTAAATGTTTTATCTGATTAGAAATTGAGCTGTTTTTGTTTTTAAATTGAAAACTTCATGATAGCGTACAAAAGTGTTTTAAAGTTTTCATAAAAGTTCTTAAAGTTACATAATGTTTTGAAAGTTTTATCTGATTAAAGATTATCAATTGGTTTTGAGTTCATAAAAATGTACAATTAATTATTAATTAAAATACTTTTATAATCTGTTATCAATTTTTATGTGTACGAAATCCAATGGTTTATGCAATTTCATAAAAGTATATGAAAGTTTTCAACAATTCATATTATTTATGTAAAAAAGTAGTAATCGACTTGTGTTTTTGACAGCTGGTTACGAACACGCGAGCGAGACTTCGAAGATAGATCTCGGATGCGTGAGGATGTGCTTTCAAGTCTTCCTGAAGAACAAAGTAACGCAGAAGTTTGACGTGATGCTGGATCCCGTCGTTTCCGAACCGATTTTGGATACCAGTAAGCCAGAAGTCGCCCCGATCCTATCGTTCGTTGTTCAAAATCATTTTTTCATCATTTTTTTTTCTCTGCTCCCCCCTCCCTGGATAATAGGCGCGGAAAACGACATCTCGATACAGTTCGCGAGCCACGCGAGCGACTCCGTGATCGGCGGCACGGAGATGTGCGTGCTGTGCAAGAGGCTCGACCGGGACGACATCAAGGTCGTGTTCTTCGACGACGAGTCGGGCTGGAAGAGCGAGGCGCGCCTCAGCTCGCCGGGCGTCTGGAACAGGTGCGCCCTGCTGTTCAAGGTGCCGACCTACTGCGACCCGGGCATCGAGGAGCCGCGCCAGGTCACGGTGCAGCTGCGCAGGCCGAGCGACGGCGCGGTCAGCCAAGCCGTGCCGTTCACGTATCGGCCGGCGGCGCCCAGGACCAGCGGCCGCAAGAGAAAGAGAGATCCGGTGTTCGAGGAAACCACCGACGATCTCGAAAGATTGGCCGGTATTACACGCATTTTTATTATAAATACGAACGATTTGAAGGAAAAAAAAGTCTCGAGTTGTAGAGGTGAAACGTACATCAGAAAGTTTGATAGGATATTGACTGTGTAAAGACTTGAACAAATATTAGATAAATTTCATATGTTTTATGTGAGTAGAAATTTCAGCTGGTTTTGAGTTTAAATTAAAAACTGGATGGTAGTGTACAAAAGTGTTTTAAAGATTTTATAAAAGCTCATGAAAATTATTGGAAATTATTGAAAAAATGTTGAGGACGTTCTTTGAGATACTTTTCTTCTAAATTTGATAGTTTTAAATTATTAATTATTAATTAATTATTAATATTAAGCGTTGACGTAAAAAAATATTAAGTATTATTTTACTTGATAGATTTTGATCTTCGAAAAAAATTTTATCGAAAAAATATGTCTTGGAATTGAACAAAGTGTACAAACAATATCCTCAAATTTTTTCCAAATTTTTCATGATGATTTTTGTCGTCTAGGGGTTCAAGTCTTTATACACCCAATAACTATCAAATTTTTTGTTGTATTATCATTTGTCCTTGACCATAAGATTCCTGAAAATAACTTCTAATTTTCAGTACTCGCGTACAAACAAATATTTTTTACCTTTACATCTTAAGATTTTTTTTTTAATTGCTCGTATACAGAAATTTTGATACCTATTTTTGATTGACTTTTTTTTGGAACAGAGGAAGATGCAAATCTCATAACTATCATCGATGAGAGTATAATAAACATTGAGCCGTGGCAGTTACCTGAACGTTCATTATTAAGCATGAGATATTCCAGTTATAATTATGAGTGAGTCTTTTTCGAGCTATATTTCAAATGTGCACTCGTATACGATACTGTTTTTTTTTTTCATCGTCTTTCGCAGACCTTCAAAGTCAACCGGCAGATGTCAAACCGATTTGCCGGAAATTCGGCACGATAACATCGATGAGGAATTAGCTAAATGGGAAAATATGTACAATGACGGTAACTCGTCCGACGTTGACAAGTTTGTTTGTCATCAAAGTTTCGCTCCTTACACACCGGAATCATTGCAAGACGATGATGCAGATAGTAAAAAACGTAAAAATAAAAGAATCGAAACGATTTTTTCAACCCCTTCTTTGAATCTCATTTTTTTTCAGCTGCTTCGCCTGATTCAACTGAATTGCTAGATGAGCGACTGAACTCCAAGAGAAAGTACAAAATTCATCCCGTCAAGGATGCGGCTGGATTGAATCAAATCGGCAGAAGTAATATATAGAAATGCACACATGATTCTCATTTCATTTATGCTTTATTATTTTTTTTTACCTCGCTACAGATCTACTAGATATTGATCCAAATTGGCTCGAGCAGGACGCTTATTTGAGGCATCGTCGATGATGAAGGTGTATATTTTCCGTAAGTGAACACATACTACAAATCACAAAGTCAATCCACAGGAATTTTCCTATGCATCTTTTTTGTTTTGTCCAGGAAAAAAAACGATGGTTTATCCGATGTACCATAGCCACGCTTCCGTATCGATGAATTATTCCGAATTGCGGGTGAAGAGCAAATTTTATTTTTTTTTGGTTTAATATAGAATAAAATGCGTACAGATTTTTATTGTTTAAGTTTTTGGCCTGTAATATACGTTTTATGTAAATACATATAGATATAACGTTCGTCTTGGAATAAAACAATTTCATGAAAATGAAGCCTTCGACGCCTGCGCATTTTTTGCCACCACCCACCCCTCCGCGCGGCAATCAGCCCCTAGCGGTATCGTAGCAGCCGACGTAGACACTTTTGACGTTTCAAGGGTTAAGTTTACTTGTTTTCTCGAGGGCTCGTCGTTATTGCCAAGTTTGTAAGCTGCAAAAAAGAAAACAGAGCTATGAGCGACGAAGTGCCCGAAATTTATCTGTCGCTTTACAAGAACTTGGAACAGGAGTGGAAGAGCAAGCGTAGAAATTTGAACAAATGCGGCGAATTACTGACGCAGTTGAAGGTGAGATTCGAAGCATTAAGTGCATATTTCTCGAGGGAATACTTCTGTGTTATAATAAAGTCAATGTTACATAAAAGTGTAAAAATTTAATGTAAATATTGAAGTTTTTTGTTTTTGATGTGAAATTGTATTTTTACGAGTCTTTTTAAACGAGAGAACATGTCTCTAGTACCTTTCTATTATTTAAATTATTCTTGGACGCATCTATAATAACTTATGATTCTAAAGTCCTGTGCTGCGTGAATATGCTTTGTAATAACATTCTTTTCTACTTGAGTGAAAAATATTTTCGATTATATTACTTATTCAATCTACCATTATGAAAATCTAGCAATAAATGTTGAAAAGAAACGTATCTTTCTGTCCTCTTGAAATTCTATGAAAGTGAAAGATGAAAACTATAACAAGAATTTTAAAATCTTAATTATCAAGATTGATAAAAAATTGCACTTGGATTCATACAGCACTGAACTTTGGTATCAGAGTCACAGATAGACTAATCTTCTGATGCAAAAAGACTTGCAAATACTATGATTTTGCATTTGCTTTTCATGTTTTTTAATTTACAGGATTTAGCAGAGTACAATATTATAAATTCGTAAAGCTTACGACTTTACCGTCAAATTGAAAATCCATATACTTTTTATCCATCAGGTTGCCCTTACATCCTTGAACTTCTTGCCAATCGATGATATCGAAGCCACTAATCGACAGCTACTGATCGCCCGTAAGTCTCGCAAATATCATTTAAAATTAATCGATTAAAATGACGCCTACGATAATCGACACAGGCAACGTCCTCGAGATCGGAGCCGAGTGGAGCATCGCCACCAAGGATGTAGCTTCCTTCGAGCGCTACATGTCGCTGCTGAAAGTCTACTACTACGATTACGCCTCGGCGCTGCCCGCCTCGGCCTACCAGTACCAGCTGCTCGGCCTCAATCTCCTCCATCTGCTCTCGCAGAATCGCGTCGCCGAGTTTCACACGGAGCTCGAGCTGCTGCCGATCGGCCAGTGCCAGCAGGACGTCTATCTGCGCGTGCCCCTCAGCCTCGAGCAGTACCTCATGGAGGGCTCGTACAACAAGATATTTCTCGCGAGGCACAACGTGCCGGCGGAGAGCTACGGCTTCTTCGTCGATCAGCTGCTGGGGACGGTGAGGCGAGAGATCGGCGCCTGCCTGGAGGCGGCCTGCGACAAGATCTCGCTGCAGGACGCCACGAGGATGCTGAATCTCGACTCGGGCAGGGCGACCCTCGAGCTGGTCGAGGCGGCGCCGGAGCTGGACTGGCGCCTCGAGGCCGACGGATGCTTTCACTTCTCGGCGAAGAGGGACAGGAGGAGGGCCGAGGCCGCCGAGCAGCTGCCCAGCGCCGAGTTCGCCGCGCTCAAGATCGACTACGCGAGAGAGCTCGAGAGGATCGTGTAATTTATATCCGATTGCTGTATGGCAAAGTGTGTGAAGTATTGCAGGCATGGGTATATAGTTTAAGTACTCGAAAAATATTCATGAGCACTTGTGCTATACGTTTTCTTATTTGCTATCGAAAAGCATCCGACGAACGTAAATAACAATTACTTTTAACAAGCGGGTTTGCTATTTTTTGCGCATGATCGAAAAATACTTGAAACCCAGTTCTTCGCTTGCAAATAATTTATGTTACTCGAAACATAGTCGCAGATAGTCGTAAATAATTGTAATGGATCAGACGACTTTAAGTAGATTCGTACATTTATGCATTTATACGTTTATACATAACTGCAATACCACATTTTTATAAGATGAAATATTTATGCTTATTGTCAATTATCACACTCAAAATTGAAAGACCATTAGAAAATGTACTTTTCTTAGATGAAAATAAATGTACCTCTTTTTAAAATGTTAATGTGAAGAAGAGTTTCTTTCTACTACTTATACATTCAAGAATCACGTCCCAAAATTTGAATTCTATGAGTAAGTATCCACATTTTTCGTGAACATATCGTTTATGAACGGTCAAATTAATTTTAATATTGTACATCTTTTTGCACATTCGCATGCAGTGAATTTTATAGCCTGTTTTCCATATCGGCTCGAATTCGACGTAGTACATAATTACTTCGCTCATTTGCCGCACATGATATTGTTACGATCTTCATTGACTGATTTTTGGCGTTTAACCTGATTGATCCGTCAATTTCTTCTTGTCTTTGCGTGCGACATTTTAATTATCTTCGTCCCATAAGTAATCTTTACGACCTTTATGTACGATTCTGTGGTGATTCAACAAATTTGATTTAAATCCATATACCTTCTCGCATTTATCACACGCGTAATCTTTACGACCTTCGTGTACAGTCCTTTGATGCTTCAACAAATGTCCTTTATATCCGAATTTCTTCTGGCATTTGTCGCATACGAAATCTTTTCGACCTTCGTGAACTGTTTTTTTGTGTTTAATCAAATTGCCTCGTTCCCCAAATTTCTTTTCGCACTTGTCGCATGCGAAATCTTTACGATTTTCGTGGATTGTCCTTTGATGGGAGAGCAAATGTGTCATTTGTCCGAATTTCTTCTCGCATTTGTTGCATGCGTAATCCTTGTAACCTTCATGGATTGTCTTTTGGTGTCTGTTAAAATTGCTTAGATCCCCAAATTTTTTCTCACACTTGTCACACGTGAAATCTTTGCGACCTTCATGTACTATTATTTGATGCCTCAACAAATCTGTTTTTTGTCCAAATTTTCCCTCACATTTGTTGCATCGGTAATCTTTGTGACCGTCATTGTACATATTTTCCCATTTAGCTAATTCCTCATCGATGTTATCGTGCCGAATTTCCGGCAAATCGGTTTGACATCTGCCGGTTGACTTTGAAGGTCTGCGAAAGACGATGAAAAAAAAAAACAGTATCGTATACGAGTGCACATTTGAAATATAGCTCGAAAAAGACTCACTCATAATTATAACTGGAATATCTCATGCTTAATAATGAACGTTCAGGTAACTGCCACGGCTCAATGTTTATTATACTCTCATCGATGATAGTTATGAGAGGTTTTTTGTTTCCAAATCTTTTCGCGCATTTTTCGCATAAATAATCTTTGAAAACTTCGTGGAATATTTTGTTGTGCTTGAGCAAAGTGGATTTATTTTCAAATTTTCTCTCGCACTTGTTGCATGTTAAATCTTCGCGATCTCTGTGTACCAATTTTAGATGCGTAGTCAAACTTGATTTTTTCATAAATTTCTTGTCGCATTGGTCACATGAAAAATCTCTGTGGGCTTTGTGTTCTGATATTTGGTGTCTACTCATATGACTTCGGAACTCAAATTTCTTTTCGCACTTGTCGCATACATAATCTTTTTGTTTATCATGAATTGTTTCTCGGTGTGTTGTCATTTTTGATTCCAGTGTGAATGTCTCCTGGTCAATAACACTAATGTATTGTTTGTCATCTGTAACAACAATGTCTTGTTCACTTAAATTACCTCTTGAGACAACTCCATCAGATTTCTTCACACTTTTATCCATTTTGTTTTCTAAAATAAACGTTGGATTCTTCTATTTGATATCACGAAATTTTAATGAGTGAAACTAATAGTGTTATGACTCGTTTTTCGGGAAAGACATTCAAGCTAAATTATTTTTACCATAAACATTATCAGTATGAGTGAGTCCCGATATCAAAATCGTTTATAATTATATTGTTTACAAATGAATTACCGATTCACAGAAGGACAATGTTTATATGATATCTCTCAAAATTCTGAACCAATTTAAAATTCTAACTTGGTGTTGACTTCGAAGATTGATTACGCGAGAGAACTTGAGAGCATCGTATACTTTACTGGCGATGTGACAAAAATAAAGGTCTAGATACAGTATGTTCAAGTATACATTATTAATAATGTTGGTTGGCCTTAAATTATTAACAAGTTATGCATGTCCGTCGAACGTAATTAACAATTATCTACAACAAGTAGCTTTGTTTAAAACTAATTTTTGTTGCTCGAAATTTCTCATAGATAGTTTAATAATTCGAATAGTCTAATAGACAAATCATTTCAATGAATCGGACGACTTTAAATACAATCATATACATTATACATACATTCATAAACATAAATAAAATACAACATTTTTATAAGATAAAATATTTATGTTTATTATAAATTATCACACTAAAATTGAAAGACCATTAGAAAATTTACTTATCTTAGATGAAAATAAATGTAATTCTTTTTAAAATGTTAGCATTCATTTACATTAAGAAGAGTTTGTTTCTACTACTTATACATTCAAGAATTACGTCCTAAAATTCGAATTCTATGAGTAAATAGGAACGTTTTGTTGAGATCGAAAGTATCCACTTTTTTCGTGAACAAATCGTTCATGATCGGTCAAATTAATTTTAATATTGTACATCTTTTTGCACATTCACATGCAGTGAATTTTATAGCCTGTTTTCCATATCGGCTCGAATTCGACGTAGTACATAATTACTTCGCTCATTTGCCGCACATGAAATTGTTACGATCTTCATTGACTGATTTTTGGCGTTTAATCAAATTACTTCTTGATTGATCCGTCAATTTCTTCTCGCATTTTTTATGTACGACATATTACTGATCTTTATGGACTATCTTTCGGTGCCTAAACAAGTTCTCTATAAGTCCAAATTGCTTCTGGCACTTTTCACATGCATAGTCTTTGCGACCTTCGTGGACTGTCCTTCGATGCTTCAACAAATCTGATTTTTTTCCAAATTTTCTTTCGCACTTGTCGCATAGGTAATCTTTCCGACCTTCGTGTACGGTCATTTGGTGCCTAAATAAATTCACTTTTCGTCCAAATTTTTGCTTGCACTTGTCGCATTTGTGATGTTTCGACCTTCATGTACTGCTTTTTGGTGTTTAATCAAATTGCTTCGATCCCCAAATTTCTTCTCGCATTTGTCGCATTCGTGATCTTTCCGACCTCCATGGACTGTTTTTTTGTGTCTGATCAAAGTGCTTGGATCCCTAAACTTCTTCTCGCATTGGTTGCATGCGTAATCTTTGCGACCATCATGGACTATCCTTTGGTGTCTGAGCAAATGGGACTTATCTCCAAATTTTTTCTCGCACTTTTCACATGAGTAGTCTTTTCGACCATCATGAACTGTCCTCAGGTGGGTGAGCAAACTGTGTTTTTGTGTGAATTTCTGTTCACACTTGTCGCATGCGAAATCTTTATGACCTTCATGGACCGTCCTTTGGTGCAAAAGCAAATGCGCTTTTTGCCCAAATTTCTTCTCACACTTGTCGCATGCATAATCCTTGCGACGTTCGTGAACTGTCTTTTGGTGTAAAAGCAAATGCCCTTTTTGCCCAAATTTCTTCTCACATTTGTCACACGCGAAAACTTTCGGACCTTCTTGTACTAGTTTTGTTTGCAAGAACAAATTATTTTCAGATCCAAATTTCTTCCCGCAATTGCCAAATAAGTTTTTTATGACGACATGGTCACTTGCAATCTTTTTATGAAAGCGCAAATACGACTTGTCGTATGCAAAATCTTTGGGACCCTCATGCACTTTCTTTATATGTATCAGCAAACTTTTTTTGTTTCCAAATCTCTTCGCACACTTTTCACATAAATAATCTTTGAAGAGTTCGTGGAATATTTTGTTGTGCTTAAGTAAAGTTGATTTATTTTCAAATTTTCTCTTGCATTTGTTGCATACATAATCTTTGTGATCTTTATGTACTAATTTTTGATGCGAAAACAAACTGGATTTTTTCACAAATTTCTTCTCACATCTGTCGCAGGCGAAATCGTTGCGGACTTTATGTTCGAATAATTGGTGTCTACTCAAGTGACTTCGGAACTCAAATTTCTTTTCGCACTCGTCACATGCATAATCTTTTCGTTCATTTAAATTATCTCTTGAGACAACTCTATCAGATTTCTTCTCACTTTTATTCATTTTATTTTCTTAAATAAACATTGGATTCCTCTATTTGATATCACGAAATTTTAATGAGTGAAACTAATAGTGTTATGACTCGTTTTTCATCGGGAAAGACATTCAAGCTAAATTACTTTTACCATAAACATTATCAGTATGAGTGAGGCCCGATATCAAAATCGTTTATAATTATATTGTTTATAAATGAGTTACCGATTCACAGAAGGACAATGTTTATATGATATCTCTCAAAATTCTGAACCAATTTAAAATTCTAACTTGGTGATGACTTCGAAGATCGATTACGCGAGAGAACTTTCGTTTACTTTACTGGCTATGTGACAAAAATAAAGGTCTAGATACAGTATGTTCAAATATACATTATTAATAATGTTGGTTTGCGTCAAATTATTAATAACTTATGCATAAAATTGAATATTTTACAATTTAAGTATTATAAATTTAAAAAACAATGATACTTATATTTATACGAAATATTATTACGAATAAATTACTCACATTACGGAAAAATTAATTACTTTATTACGAAAAATATTTATATGAGCGCTTACGTACTCTTTTACTTTGGCACAAGAGAATTCATAATGTGCATCGAAAAATTTACTATCGAAAAGTGTCCATCTAACGTAAATAACAATTATTTACAACAAGTAGCTTTGTTTAAAACTAATTTTTGTTACTCGAAACTTCTCATAGTAATTCGAATAGTCTGATAGTCGAATAATTTCAATGAATCGGGTGACTTCAAGAAAATTCATACATTTACATGAATAAAATACGACATTTTTATAAGATGAAATATTTATGTTTATTGTAATCTATCACACCAAAATTTAATAGTCATAAAATAATGTACTTTTCTTAGAGGAAAATAAATGTTATTCTTTACATTGTAAAGAGCTTCTTATTAAACTCGATCCTAAAAACTATTTATTCCTTTTAGCATATTCGTACTACTTATACATTCAAGAATCTCTTCCTAAAATTCGATTTCTATGAGTAAGTGTTGAAATCCGAAATTTTCGCATTGTTTGTGAAGACATCGTTTATGATCAGTCAAATTAATTTTAATATTGTACATTTTTTCGCACATTCGCATGCAGAAAAGTTGCTCTCATGTTCAAATCACAAGTGGGGAGTCAAATTGCGTTGATGTGCATAAATTGTATCGTATTCATTTTGTGCGTATCTTGCACGAAACTTCGAGAACTGTTCGATAAGTAGTTTTGTGTGAATTTTGGGGACTTTTTTTCTACGAAGTACATAATATGATTTATTCGCGCACTTGCCGCACGTAAAATCGTCATGACCTTTAACGATTATTTTTTGACGTTTAATCAATTCTTCTCGCATTTTTCACGCACGTCATTTTACTAATCTTTGTGGACTGTCATTCGGTGCCTAAACAAGTTCTCTTTAAGTCCAAATACCTTTTTGCATTTTTCACATTCATAGTCTTTGCGACCTTCGTGGACTGTCCTTTGATGCTTCAACAAATCTGATTTTTTTCCAAAATTCTTCTCGCACTTGTCGCATACGTAATCTTTCCGGCCTTCGTGTACTGTTTTTTGGTGGGTGAGCAAATTCCATTTTTGGGTAAATTTCTTTTGGCACTTGTCACACACGTAATCTTTTCGACCTTCATGGACTATTTTTTGGTGACCGATCAAATGAAATTTATCTCCGAATTTCTTGTCGCATTTGTCACATGGGTAATCTTTCCGACCTTCGTGGACTGTCTTTTGATGCTGGAATAAATTCCATTTTTGTCCGAATTTCTTCTCACACTTGTCGCATACGTAATTTTTGCAATCTTCGTGTACTGTTTTTTGGTGTTTTATTAAATTGCTAGAAGTCCCAAATTTTTTCTCGCATTTGTCGCAAACGTAATCTTTTCGACTCTCGTGCACTGTCCTTTGGTGTAAGAGCAAACCCTGTTTTTGTCTGAATTCTTTTTCGCACTTGTCGCATCGGTAATCTTTGCGACCTTCATGAACTGTCCTTTGATGGGAGAGCAAATGTGTCATTTGTCCAAATTTCTTCTCGCATTTGTTGCATGGGTAACCCTTATAACCTTCATGGATTGTCTTTTGGTGTCTGTTCAAACTGCTTTGATCCGCAAATTTTTTCTCACACTTGTTACAAGCGAATTTCTTGCGAGTTTCATCGACAGTTTTTTGATGAAAGAGCAAATACGACTTGTCAAAATCTTTGCGACCATCGTGAACCGATTTTATGTGCAAGAGCAGACTCCGTTTATTTCCAAATCTTTTAGCGCACTTTTCGCATAAGTAATCTTTGAAAACTTCGTGAAATATTTGTTCGTGCTTTAGTAAAGTTGATTTATTTTCAAATTTCCTTTCACACTTTTGGCACGTGAAATCTTCACGATCTTTATGTGCCAATTTTTGGTGCATAAACAAACTCGATTTTTTTACAAATTTTTTCTCACACTTATCGCATGAAAAATTTTTGCGATTTGTGTGTTCTGTTACTTGGTGTCTACTTAAATGACTTCGGAACTCAAATTTCTTCTCGCCTCTGTTACATGCAAAATTTCTGAAGCCTTTGTGTTCTGATATTTCATGTCTACTCAAAGGACTTCGGAACTCATAATTTTTTTCTTTATTGTGAATTGTGTCTCGGTGTGTGATCATACTTAATTCTAGTGTAAATGGCTCCTGACAAATATCACAGATGTATTGTTTGTCGTCTGAAACAACAATGTCATGTTCACTTGAATTATTTTCCGAGATAATTTCCTTGGTTTTCTTTTCTTTTTTATCCATTTCGATGCCTAAATCAAACTATGGTTCAGTCTATTAAGTATCACGGAAATTCAATGTTTAAAACTAATGGTGTTATGACTCTTGGTGTTATGAGTTGTTTCGCCAGGAAAGACAATACTCAAACTAAATTATTTACTATAAACATTATCAGTATTTGAGGTCCGATGTCAAAATAGTTTATAATTAAAAATATGATTTACTTTAGCATCTAATAATAATTAAACAGTGATCATCAAATAATTAAGTGGCTATAATTAGCTTAGTATGGTGAAAAGTTGCACAAGAAAAATAGAAATTAAAAATTATTTGACAAGACCAGAGATCGAACTAAAGACCTTTCGATCTCCGGGTCGGTGGCACATGAGCTATCCAAGCGTTTGACACAATGTACAATTTTTGGACTTAAGAATTACTTATTCGCTCTTTTCTTATATCTATGACGATCTCACTCAGGCCTTAGAAAGCGACTTCCAGGCGTTTCTACGGACCTTCGTTGTTGATGCGTGGGTGTACTCTTGACGGTAGTGGTGAGGCTGTAGATGAATCTGTATCTGCTGCTATGATTGGTAGTGCAGTAGGCTCTTGCTGGATCAATGGGATGTTTTCCGCATAGATGATATGTCTGTCACCTTCTCGCTGACTCTCTCTTTCTCTGTCTAGTCGCTCTATATTGACTACATGACCTTCATGCTGTCTCCTCTGCCCGATGTGCAAGAGAGGGTATGCGATTGAGTCCCATCAGGCACCAAGCAAATGAATTGACCAGCCATAAATTGTATACAGGGCGTATGAGTGTATAGTTGTATCTACGATCAGCTTGACTGCGCGGAAAAACATAAATATTCCTATCAAACCTGCCGAGTACGTGCCAAAACTTATGAAGCCTCCCCAAATTTTTGACCATGAATTTGCTGATATATCATTGAGAATTTTTTTTGTAAGAAACGGGCTAATTGAGATGCCATCCGTATTTACGCGATGTCCCGTTGCTCCTCTCAGTATGGTATTCATTATTGCTCCTCTTTCTAATGGAAAAACAATTAGATCACGCAACTTTTTTGTATCTTTTAAGCTGTGTTGCTTTTCATATCGATCTTTATAAATCCTGGTACTACTACATCGTGGAATGTTCCGTATGCGTCGACATACCTGGATTCTGGGGTGCATTTGCCGAATTCGCCACTTGTGCCGGCGAATGTGTCAGGGATTTTGATTGAACCATTTCTAGGAATGTCGTTGATTACAAGGTCTCGATATGCATACGAGCTCGTGGCGTGCACCCTCTCGCATTCATCCCGTGTAATTTCTTTATAATACTCCACCTCGCCGTTGGCCACTGTTGATATGTGCGAATGCATGCTGCAATAAGAAACTGATCTTTTTATTAATATCCGGCACTCCTTTACGGTAGCTATACCGCAGTCGTTCATTTGTACTAGCTGGGCTCTGATTGTACTGTTTTTTATCTTATCGCGTATTTTCTATGGCAATCTCGATTGGTAGTGTTCCTTCATCACACATCTTCGGCATTGCTAGCTGATTTGCTGTCCAAGCATCTATCATCCGATTATGCGTTGCAATAGATTTCTCTGGCTGCGTTACAAATTTTCTTATCCATTTTGTATCGTTGTCGTACATCCGGAATTTTTGGTCGGGTATAAATAACACTGATACCAATGTCATTGTCTCATACGGCCTTACATAGTCCTTTGTTGTAAAATATTATGCCAGGATTAGCTGTCTCTGAGAACACCAGATCTACGCTGTTCGCTGTCTGCAGCAATAAAATAAGGCATACTAGAACAAGTGCCATTTTCCTGAAAACTTTTGTGCGTTAATTTTACCTTACATAGTATATGATAAGTTACAATTTTATCTTAAGTCTGCTCTGTTGTAATACCAATTTTGCAAAGTGCATATCGCATAGTTTGTTTGTTATGACTGTTGTACGCGAATTTTATATAACATTCAACTTTTGTAAAGACGAATACTTGTAGTATTCGTACAATTTTATTGTAATTTCATTGTAACTTGCGGTGCGTGAGCAAGCATTAGTATACAATTATACTAGATCAAATCGAGTGAACTTGTGTGAGGGACTGAGAGTGCCTGCGAGCCCTCGACCTATAGCGATAACGATCGCATCTCCAACGAGCGTCAATAAACATATTGTAAGTTAACCATCATATATTCATAGTATTTCATTTCCCTTCCTCCCTCTCAGCAACACGGGTAGTAAAATAGTAATAACAAATATCAAACAATTGGTCTGCGACAACGCCGCTATCGGTGTATGTAACAAGTTCTACACAACTTAATTTACAATCATCAGTGGCAGATTAGAAATAGTGTCACTTCCATGCAAATTTTCATTTTCTGCTCCGTTAAGGTGATTGATTTTTAAAAAAGTGTAATAGTCCATATCCGGTGAAATGCAATCATTTTGTTACAATTTTTAATGAAATTTAAAAAAATAATCAGCATTTGTATACAAGTATTCTATATACATTCTTACAATCGTCAAAAAGAAAATCAGCACTTTTCACGAGATTGGATGCAATTGTTCATATTCGAGATCATCAGAAAAAAGAGAACACGATTTTTCACGATCATCAGAAAGAAGAGAAAACGATTTTTAAAAGTGGATTGCATAGCAAATGATAAGAAATTATCCTGATAAAAATGATTATTATGAAGTTTGGTTGTTTAATTATGTAAAAAAATAAAATAAGATCCAATGAAGTTCGATTGGAATTTATTTAAAATATTTCAAGAGTCAATGAATTCCAAAAATTATTTCTAGTATTCACCATTTAAGAGACCTCAAATCGGTCAAATTGATTCCAATTTTGTACGTTTTTTAAGATTCTCGTGTGTGAAAACTTTGCCTTTATAAATAATTCAAATTTAAGTAATTAAACTGCGTTTATATGCAAAAATTTTATTATATTTATTATGTACATGGGCTATTCCACAATATGTGTTGCAAGCCAAAAAATGAAGTTGAAACTAATCATGTACTCTTCAAGAACACAATGAAAAATGAAAATCCTGAACATCTCAGCCCTCTAGGTCCAACCCTATTGAATTTTCAGGGCCTCAAAGTTTGATTTTCATGTTTTGAGGATATTTTGCTTGTTACTCTGCTTTTCTGGGGTGCATATGAAAAAATTGCTGAACCATGTTTTTTCATGTAAAATTTGATGTAGAAATCAAATCTGTACTCAAAAATGACATTATTAACCTCAAAACCCCTTAAAAAAGAGACAACTGTGTAAAATACCATGAAAGTCAAAAAATAAAGTTGTTCGTATACCTCAAATTGGCCTATGTTG
>CACVKI010143765.1:0-13067 GCA_902732785.1 Trichogramma evanescens | reverse complement strand
TTACATAGGAAATGATTGTCGACTGCAAAAGTGTTAGTGTAAAATTATTGACAATATCGAGTTGAACAGAGAAATTCGACTATGAAACGGGGCTCGCGCTTCGCTTTCACGTGATTTTTATTTGTTTAACTCGATATTGTCAATAATTTTACACTAACACTTTTGCAGTCGACAATCATTTCCTATGTAAAATTTGACGAGGAATCGATTGATGTCCTCAGTTTTCCGAAAATTTGCATATTTTTTGAAATATGAGCGAAAAACTGTAAACCTCCCATACACTCCTATGTTAAACCTCCTTAACTATAGAGGACATATTGGATTTTTTCCCCCTCCAGGGCACTCGCATTACATCCCAATATGCGGCGAGAAATTCAAACAAAAGTGTTATCTGAAAATCCACATTGACTCGGTACATAATGGCATCAAACATACGTGTACTATATGCGGAAAGAAATACTACAGAATGAAATATCTCAAAGATCATATCAATACAGCTCATGGTTGTATCACCCACTCGTGCACCTCAAAAACTACACAGATGCAATGCACAAAGCCATCAACTAGACATGCGATGCATGAGGAAAGAAATACCCGAGATGCATCTGAGAGCCCACATTGATTTGGTGCATCACTCATGCATTACAACTTGTTACATGCATAAAATCGAATGTACAAGTTCAGAAGATTCATTTAATAATTTCCATCCCAGACAAGACTCCAGTGAGTCTATGGCATTTTTTAATTCACATACAACTATGGAGTATCATTACAAACTTTATAAAATATTTCTCTTTAATCGTATATAAATTAATACGATACAAATGATGCGATCACCGACCTCGTGAAAATTGAATTGAAACAAATTGTACTCTGGATTATTACATTTTTATTCCATAAATAAATGTATATTCACCAAATACCAGCAGCAGTGTCAGATATTTATGTAATATTATTTACAGAATTAAATTAAAATTTTTTTATTATTTAATAAAATGCAACTTATCAGTATTTTTTTTATTATTTTACAATTCAAGTGATAGCGGAATGGTGTAAAACTTAATAGCAAGCAGCGCTCCGAATTATCCCAATTATCCTTGTATAGATGACCAAGGACGGCAGCATCGATGTGGAGTTAATACTTAAGAGCTACGGCCTGAGATAAAACGAGCTAAAGTCAGACCGAGATTAGACGAGATCTTTAATTAACCAATGTCATATGTGTATCTTGATTATTATTTACAAGCACCCAAAAATATGATAATCGTGTCATACGTGACGATAATGCGGGCTCTAATATTCTTGATTTTTTTTTTCTTTAGAAACAAAGATAACGTTTGCAAATTAGCCAAATGATTTTTTAGACTCATTACTTGTTGAAAACAATGGGTTAAAAAATAAATGAAACCTATCATAATTTATATATCTGTAAAGTACTTGTAAAGAGCTATGACACTTTGGAGTTTATTTATTTTTTACTCAGGTATACGGGCGATGCCTACGCCTATGCCTATGTATTATTATTATTATTATTATTATTATTATAGACGTGTACAGCATACACAGATGTTGGCCTCTCACACGATGAATTTACGCTTTATCTTCGATATACTTTTAGTCTCTTTTCTCATTCGTAGCTCTGACCACATGTTTTTTACGTTCTAATACAGATCTTACACACGTGAAGAGCAAAGTCAGTACACGTTGCGACGACGCAGCGTAAACGGCTCGTATCTCTGCTGCGCACAGAGCGATTTTAGTGATTAAAAAAATTTAAAAAAAATGTCTCAACAATTAACGACGCTGCAGATGCTACGAAAAAATTGGCACCGTCACAACGAAGCGGAACGCAGGCATTTTTGCAACGAATTGTACGAATTAATCAGGCACTGGCAGGGCCCACTTCCCGATCTCCGCGACGTTCTTCGGCCCGAGGAGATCGAGGACCTCTTGTGGCGCTCGGCGGAGTGCGAGTGCAGCAATCGACCCAACGTCAGACGCTTGGCGCTCGTCGTCGATTTGTTGGCGCGCAGCGGCTACAACGAGATCCTCGATCTAGCAGCGGACGGCGACGAGCCGTTGGTGCATCGAGCCGCGCAGAGAGCGTCGTGGAGCTTCCGAGACGAGTGGCACGCGGTCGTGCGCGAGCTTTTCAAGGTGTATTCGATGAATTGCATCGACGACGACGAGTACGCGTGTACGTATTTTCATGCGGCCTGCTCGGCCGGTTTCGACGAGGTGGTTAAAAAATTTCTCGAGCTCGGCCGGGTGGATCCCAATCTCCTCGTACGAAAAACAGGCGATTCGCCGCTGCACTCGGCCAAAACTGTGGAGGTGGCGGAGTTGCTGCTGCGATACGGCGCCGATGCGAATTTGACCAACGCGAATGGATCGACGCCTCTGCACGTGTTTTGCAAGGAAAAATCCAAAATCGACTTGGTGGAATTGTTATTGACGAAGAAGCCGACGACGATCGTAGACGTCGATGCCCGGGACAAGGAGGGTAACGCGCCGCTGCACTTGGCTCTTTGCAACGACAATCGCAAGGCAATTGAACTTCTGCTGAAAAGAGGTGCCGATCCGAATTTGGCCAACGACAAAGGAGAGACACCGTCGCGGCCGATCCGAGTCGAAGCCCGCCGCAGGGGAGACGACGATTCGAGCGATACAGCCGCGCGCTTGGCCCGGGGCTACAGTAACGAGGACTTGATCGAATTTCTGCCGAATTGGGCCGCTACGGAGGGATCGACTCTACTGCGGGTGATTTGCAAGTATTACCACGGCGACGACGAATTGATCGAGGCGTTTTTCGGCCAACGCGACGACAATAAGCTGGCCGAGCAAGTCAATGCTCGGGACGGCGAGTCGGGCGACACACCTCTGCACTTGGCACTGCGATGCGGCAACGACAAGTCGGTCGAGTTTCTGCTGAGAAACGGCGGGATCCGAATCGGGCCAACGAGACGGGCGAGACTCCGCTGCACGTCGTCTGCCAAGGATATCACGGCGACGACGATCGCGACTCGGCCGAGACGCTGTTCGAGCTCAGCGACGCCGAGTACCTGCCGTTGCGGGTCGACGCTCGAAACAGGCACGGTCGCACGCCGCTGCACTCGGCCTGCTGGAACGAGAAGGTGACCGAGTTGCTGCTGAGGAGAGGCGCCGATCCTAATCTCGCCGATGATAAAGGAGAGACTCCTCTGCACGTGATGGCCCGGAGAGACTTTTACCATTCGGCGCGGATGTTGTTCGAAGTAAGCGATGCGCGGGTCAACGCCTCGAATAAAAACGGTCGGACGCCGTTGCACTTGGCTCTGGAGCACGGCCACGAGCACTTGGCCAAGTTGCTGCTGAGACGCGGCGCCGATCCGAATCGGGCCGACGAGAGGGGATGCGCGTGTCTGCACGTCGTTTGCAAGAGATCGCATTACCGCAACGATGCGTTGTTGAAGATTTTGTTCGAGCACGGCAACGGGCCTATCGACGTCGACGCTCGAGACGACGAGGGCGACACGGCGCTGCGCTTGGCTCTGATCGACGGCCTCGACAAGGTGGCCGAGATACTGCTGAGACAAGGAGCGAATCCGAATCTGGCCAACGATAGAGGAGAGACTCCTCTGCACGCTGTTTGCCAGAAGAAATGCGACGATGCCCCGGCCAAGATTTTCTATGACGTCTACGACGATGCCTCGGTGAAGATGTTCCGCGACCTCTGCAACGGTGCCTCGGCGGAGATGCTCCTTGACGTCTGCAACGATGCCTCGGCGAAGACGTTCTTTGAAGTCTGCGACGAGCTCGATCTGCGGGTGCGGGTCGACGCGAAGGACGGGTCGGGCCGGACGCCGCTGCAATGGGCCGTGGCGATGCTCTTGCCGACGACCGTCGACGTGCTCTTGGATCATGACGCCGATCTGTCCAGCTTCGTTTTACCCACGGAGAATCGCTTCGACGAGGGATTCAGAAAATTTTCGAACGACGACGACGACGACGCGTCGCGCAATTTCAGATTGATAACAGCGTCCTGCGCTTGGACGATCGTCGAGCGTCTCGAGAAGAGTGGCTACGAGCTGGACCGGAGCGAGGCCCTGACGATGATGAAATTGTTCTCCGAGCACGGATTGATCGAGCCGTCGGGTGACCCGCCGGAACGTTGGTACGACGACGAGTGGTTGGCGTGGCAAGCGAAACGCATAAAGGTCAATTCGAGCCTGTCGCTCTACGACTTTATCCGGTTGACGGCCGAAGAGGCGGCGAAACTACTCGCGCCAAAGGACTACCTCGAGTTGGCTCGCTCGAAAAAATTGTGGCTGGTTTACTGGGGTACTAGCTGGGACTGTTGTATAACGCATATGTGCGACAAAATGTCGTGGAAATTTTTCAGGTTCTGGGCACTGGATCCTTTCCGGGAGCTGATACGCTATCGGCTGCCGATCGAGTGCTGCGAGACGATCTTGAAGCGGCTGACGAGTCGAAATTTACGTCGTATTTGCTTGGCGGATGCGGGGCGGAGCTTGTAAAGACGCGATAAGCGTGTGGCTGTATTGTTTTAAATATCTAATCCATTCAAATAAATGAATTTAAAAAATTGAGTTTCGGTTTTTCTATTAATAACCACATTAGCGTATAGAGTAAAAAATTTCAAATTGCGTTCTCAATACCTCTTTTTTTTTTAATCAGTCGATTTGAATTATTATAGGGTAAACTAAACAAAGCTGTGAGTAAAGTTCTTTAGCAACTAGGTAAATAAGTGCCAACCTAATATCTCATATCAAATATATAAAAATTTTAAAAATTTATATATTCTTTTGCGCAATTGAAAAAGCTTAAATAATGAAGCACGAGTAAGCAGGAAAAAACACGATTACCTCAAAACATACATGAATTTTTCTGAATTGACTCGATCTCGACGAGTACTCATAAGATTTTTCCACAGTCATCCTCTTTTGTTTAATGCAATTAAAATATATTTACGTTTGTTTTTATTATTATTTTTTACTTATTCGGGTCAATGATCTGTCATGGACACAATCTAATCTTGTGCCAAGCACCATGTAAAAATCGTTGATTAATTGAATTGAACAAATATTTTGGCTGTATTATGTCATTACGAGCGATATGAGATAATTTTTTTTTACGTATAAAAATGAGCTAAGCCAAGCTCTCGTCAACAGTAATAACGTTCAATCATCATTCAAGTGACAAATCGATTTTATACAACATGAAGAGTTTAATTTTCATTTATGTTTTGCTCTTTGTTGCCATTTCAGCAAGGAAAATCCCATTATCAGATACAGAAATAAAGATAAAAATGTTAGGATGCATCATCGACAACTACGGCAAAGATCCACGTAACTATCTGTTTCTATTGTATTTTTTGTGCATTACTCAGCTTTCATATGTCGATTTAATTAATTTCAGGTGATATGTCCCTCGATCACAACCAGACACAGATAATGTCTTGTTTTTACGCTTGCGAGATGGAAGTCGCTGGATTGGTAAGTTTTTCTTAACGTTTTTCAATCTTCGAGCGTTTTTGAAACTAATGAATCGAAAGATAAAATAATCTTTCTCAACGTATCGATAGATTTACGATGACGGCTCGTTGAATGTGCAGCTTCTCGAGGAAAAGAAAATTGAAAATACGAATTATCCCTTTGTGGAGGTTTTTATTGCAACTTACTATCAATGCAGAAAAGGTAAGATTGATATGTCAAATTTGTTATACTCGCTGCACGATTTTAAAGGTTTTGAAAACGATGATTTGCAGATTACCCTGATCACTGCGACTGGGAATTATGCTTCGAAAAAAGAATGCCACCACCACCGATAAAGAATACGAAGACTTGGGGAGGCTTAATATCCACAATATTGACTAACGAATATAGTTCACCGAGGAAGATAAATTAGATGTCATTGCCTATATTAAAGAATAAAAAATAAAAAAAAATCAACCGCAAACAAAAAACGTCGCATTAACTCTCCTCACTTCTGAGCTATTTCGGAGCTACTTTTGCTGATCGGGACTTATCTCATGTTGTTGAATCCGAAATTCAATTCAGATTGAATTATTGACCAATTTTTGTTATCTTAAAAAATCTAGGTGACATAATTTTTATTAACCAATACATTGAAATTAAATTTATACTATCGATAATGTATCTATGCTACCGCTTTCTCTATGCCGTAATCATTTTTCGTTAATTTTTCATTTTTTCGCATTAGTGTATCACTGAAAGAAAAAAGTTTAACGTTAGACGGTAGTTTATCGTTAGACATGAGATAAGGTGTAATATTTTAGTGTTATTTATGTTAAATCGATAACTTCGAAATTTTATAACGTAGTTTTTAATGGATTTAAATTTAATTTAAGCTGCACGCAAAAAACTGTCGAAAAGCTGTGCTCGCTATATTTTGAGCAACTGTGCCCGATAGCGTAGCGCTATCTATATCATGGAACACATGGACAAACAGCTCGGGCCAGGTAATATTCCGATATGTCCTGCATTCCACGCAACAATAGAACGAGCACAGATTCACGTGCTCTTCGCCAATTTTCTCGTGTAATTCACTCCTCCATGCAGTAAAGATCAAAATTGTTTATCGAAATTCGAAGTGACAAAAATGGAATCCAGCGGATTATTTAACACTTCTGTCAGGTAATCTTCATTTTTTAAAAATGAAAATTATAAAAATAATTATAAGAAAATTCTTGATTTCATTGAGGTTATTTCAGGGTGAAGGAAGAACCTAGTGACGCGTCGCTTACTGAAAATGATTGGGAAACGATGGATGAGAAATCCGATCTAAATAATTTTCAACATTTACCATTACAGCAAGTTAATGCCGTAAGTGTTGATTACATGTAACTGTTACGGTAATAGTTTTTATGATAAAAATTCTTATGTTTCTCTTATTTTTTAATAGATCCCAGCACATCGAAAACGCGAGGTAAATCATGAAAATGAACTTGAAGACGAAGTGGAAATAGTTGTCGAATGTGAAAACGTCAAGCCCAATATTACTTCACTAAAAGTTGAAAAATTTGATGATAATTCTGAAAATAACTTGCTGAATGTTAATAGCGATAATTATAAAACTCAAAGCATAATTAAATTCGAGACAGTGGGTGAAGTGAAACAAGAATTTATTGGTGACGGTGCAGAAGAATCGAATTCGAACCTCGCCTGTGTATCTGTGGAACAAAATAAAAAAAGGAGAATTCCAAAAAAGTTCAACTACGAAAATAATCTCGAAAAATTCATTAGTACAGTGCGTAATGATGCAGGTCACGTATGTGAAATATGCCAAAAGAATTTCTCAACTAACGGTAATCTCAAAAAACACATCGATGCTGTGCACAATAAAATCACTCATGCATGTGATATTTGTGGAAAGGAATTCACACAAAAGTCTTATCTGAAAATCCACATCGATGCAGCTCATAATAAAATCGCACATACATGCTATATATGCGGTGAGAAATTCAAACAAAAGTGCTATCTCAAAATCCACTTCGATTCGGTGCATGATAAAATCAGACATGCATGTGAAATATGCAGGAAGAATTTTTCAACAAAGAGTAATCTCAAAAATCACATCGATGGAGTCCATAATGGCATCACTCATACATGCATCACTTGCGGAAAGTCATTTACTCAAAAAAATGATCTTAAAATCCACATCAATGCGGCTCATAATAAAATCGCACATACATGCGATATATGCGGAAAGTCATTTAAACAGAAGGTCTGTCTGAAAAGCCACATCGATTCGGTAAATAATAAAATCAGACATGCATGTGGAATATGCAGGAAGAATTTTTCAACAAAGAGTAATCTCAAAATACACATCGATGGAGTCCATAATGGTATCACTTATAAATGCAACACATGCGGGGAGTCATTTACTCAAAAAATTACTCTCAAAAACCACATCGATGCACTCCATAATGGTATTACTCATAAGTGCAATACATGTGGAAAGTCATTCACACGAAATAATAATCTCCAAAGACACATCAATTGGAGGCATAAAGGTATCACATTTACATGTAATATTTGCGGAAAGAAGTTCTCAGATAAGTGTAAAGTCAAAAGGCACATTATGACGATCCATGGCGGTATCGCCAGCACATGCGATTTATAAACAATTGCTCATACACGAGTAATCTCCAAATTCACTTCGATGAGGCGCATATTCGTGTCAGTCACGCGTAATATTTGCGGAAAAAATTTATAAATAAAGGTCACCTCAAATGCCACATAGATGTAGTACATAAAACCATCATATACACATGTAATAGATGCGGAAAGAAATACTCATGGAGGATGCATCTCAAGGACAACATTGATTCAGTACATCCTTACACATATTATAACTTGAAAAATATGAATTGAAATTGAATCACGTTGCGATCCGAACGTTGCCAATAAAGACGGAAGAACACTTCTACACCTTCTGGGCAAGAATTACTGGACAGATCGACGCCCGGGACAAGTCGGGCAACGCACCCCTGCACCTGGCTATACCGTCTTTGGCCTACAACATACTGGACTTGGTGCGATCGTTGCTAGAGATTGGCGCCGATCCGAATCTGGCCAACGACGCGGGATCGACTCCGATGCACTTGATCTGCAAGAGGCGCTGTTTCGACGGCTTGGGCCAGTTGTTCTGGAGGCTCAGCCCCCCGAGATGGGGAAGCCGGTGCGGGTCGATGCCCGCGACAAGTCGGGCAATACACCGTTGCACTATGCTCTGGAGTATGAGCACTACCAGATGGTCGAGCTGCTGCTGAGAAACGGCGCCCGATCCGAACGCGGAGGGATTGAATCTTTCGCTCCTCATTTCCAAGAATCACTTCTACCCTAGCGTGGCGAAGAAATTCTTCGAGATCTGCGACGAGCAACAGCTGCGGGCGCAGGTCGACGCGAAGGACGAGTCGGGCCGGACGCCGCTGCAATGGGCCGTGGCTCGTCTCGCGCCGAAAATCGTCGATGTACTGTACGTTGGACAATGGAGCCGATCTGTCCAGCTTCCGTTTTTCCCACCGAGAGTTATTTCGCACGAGAAATTAGTGCCACGCAAAGGTGAAAAGAGCTTGCTCAATTTCAAATGGGGAATCGCGTGTCACGCCATGGCCGTGGTCGAGTGTCTGGAGAAGCGGGGATACGAGCTGGACCGAAGCGACGGGCCCTGAAGGTTATGACAATTTTCGCCGACTACGAACTGTTCGAGAAGTCGGCGAATGTTGAAAATCTGGCGATAAAAGCGAGAAAAACGAAAAAGATAGAAAAGTGGATAAAAAAGGTAAAATTGGGGTCACCGAAAAAGACGCTCTACGACCTGATCCGGTTACGACCCGAAGAGCCGACGAAACAATACACGTTCGACATCTTGGGTTTCAAGGCGAGTTATTGCAGACTTCGCAAGCTGCCCAAAAAGCTCGGCGAGGCTTGCGTTTTGCATCTGTGCGAGGCGACGTCGAGAGGATTTTTCCGGTCTTGGGCGACGATATCTTTTATGGATCAGATACGCTGCGAGCTGCCGGTTCTCTGCTGTGAAAAAATCATCGAGAATCTGAAGAACGAAGATTTGCGTAATATTTGCTTGGCGGATACCGAACAGAGCTCGTGATTGGCGATATAAGCATATATTTGATGTCTTTGGCATTATCTAATGTTGTATATTTTTCATTGTAAATAATTTAAATAAATAAATTTAATAAATTTAAAAAATTACCAACGGCATTTTATTTCTTTGTCTAAAATGTAAAATTCACTTTTAACATGTAACTAACGGAGGAGACTGCAACACCAAAAGTGATATTCCAGTATCCTTTTCCTTTTCCACTTGCTTGAAATTTAATTCTTCTTAAACTTTTTTTGAGCATTTTCATTTTTAATGCTTTTGTTATAATTTTGCAAAACTTTTCTTCTTTCGTGTTTTCATGTTTTTAATCAATTGTACCCAAGAAGTTTTTCAAATATTTACTGGCTCTGAAAAAAGTGATAGAGCGACGGTCATGACATACGTGACTGTTGTCGCGTGGGACACTATAAAATGACATGTGCACGAATGTAGGTCTTAATATTCTTTTTGCTTTTGTTTTTTCCACTGACAAAGATAAAAGTTTGCAAATTGATGAGGTGCTTTAAGATTTTTTTTTGCCAATTAACCCAACGAAATAATAACTACGTTATTGACTAAAAAAGTTTCCATTCTGCGCTGATGGCAAAAAAACATCACACCTACGCGTCTCAGATTAGTACCAATATTTTTTGGGGTCTCTTGCTTATCAAGCTCCCGATTATTAGTTCATTCTAATGGGCCATAGAAACGAATTTAATAATGACTGTTTTTCCTACTTAAAATCTTCGAGATTTTTCATCTCAAAAAATGTCTTCATTTAAGAGAAAAATAACAATGATAAAAAATTTGAGATTTTTAAAAACAGTTTTTAACCCTTTTTCCAATGCAATGTATAATCCCCCGGCTTCCGTAAAAGAAAAAACAACTTCGTGCCTTCGAAAAACAGTTTATTTTTATTATCATTTCAATTATTCACGTTAATGATCTCACATAGATACAATCTAATCTGGAGCAAACACTATGCAAAAATCATCGATTAATTGAATTGAACAAATATTGTGGCTGTATTATTTCATATCGAGTGACGTGAGATAATTTTTACTTATGAAAATGCGCTAAGCCGAGTTCTTGCAGTAATAACGATCAGTTGCAATTCGAGTGCCGAACCGAGTTCATACAGCAATGAAGGTTTTAATTTTTACCTCTGCTTTGCTCCTCGTCGTCGTTTCGGTAAGTACACAGCCGATCAATGTTTTATTTTTTTTTTAATTGAGAAAAATACTTGATATTCGTCGTTGATTTTTTAATTTTGTAACAGGCCAAGTACTCGGGCATAAATATAAAATTAGAAGGAAATTTATTAGAATGCATGCTTGACAACTACGGCAAGGATCCTCGTAAGTGTCTATCGCTCTTTGCATCATATTTTTCTAACGTTGTTATTCACATCAAAAAATTGATTTCAGGTGATCTGACACTCGACCACAACGCGACACAGATAATGTCTTGCCTCTTTGTTTGCGATTTTTCACTCAAGGGAGCCGTAAGTACAGTCATATATTTTATGAATTGAAAAAAAATTAATTTTCTCATTTTATTCGTAGATTTACCGTAACGGCACGCTGAATATGCCATTTCTCGAGAAGCTGTACGAAAAAGATATCGAGACCAGCGATTTTCCCGTTATCGAGGTTTTCACCGGGACTTACTACCAATGTAAAAAAGGTATGATTAATAAATGACCATAGATTTGTAATACTTGCTGAACGATTTTATATGTTTAAAACGCGAAAATTTTCAGAATATCCCGATCACTGCGATTGGTTTTTCTGCCTGGACAGTAGAATGCCACCAGTGACTACTGGATCTTTGGAAATTCACTTTAAAAATGAAGAACCATTAAAGAATATAAATACCGCAAAGCATGAAGAAGAATACAAGACCTTGGGAGGAAAAATATACCAATCATTGACCGACAAATATAGTCCACTGAACAAAATCAATTAGATGTCATTGTGGTCAATAGAAAATAAATCAACAAATAAAAACACAAGACATTATGATTTTTCTTACTTTTAAGTTTATATTTCCAGGCTGCTTTTCTTAACTAGGACTAAATAATCTTATTTTTTGAACCACTGATTTAAAAAATCACTTTTCATTCAGCTCCTAATCCACTCTTGCTGTCTATGTGTTATTTATTTGAACTCGAAAGCTTGAATTAATCGTTGAAAAAGAAGAAGAATTTGACAGATATTCAGTAGGTAAATTTAACCTAATAGGAACTCACGAAAAAGCTCCATTGCTTATATTAAATTATATCGCAAGTTTTGCTATTTATTATCACACCTTACAATACACTGTGCGAGCACAAACCATACCCGTAAGGTAAACGATCCACTTTTGGAACACAAGAGATATTTATTTAGTAAAATTATCGATTACATTGTCGCAGCTATTTTAGTACTATCTACAACTCCAATGACTAATTGATCTTTGTGTTTAACATTATGTGTAATATATAATATAATATAGTATAATACCATACACTGTATCAATGTCTGTCGATGTATTACAAATATATAATCGAATTGATCGCTCGTTCATATCAAATCCTATGTAACTATGTAGATGAATTTTTTAATTTTAGACTAGTTTATTTTGATTGGGTTTATTTAATCTCATTTATATTATCAATGATGACTTATGAAGACGTAGTTTTAAGTCCGGATTTCCATCCTGCCTCTTATGAGCGAAAAAACCATAAACATTTTGACATTCTTCTACAAAAATACGCCGATTTGGACGTATTTTTCGTTCCAGTCGAAATCGCAAGCAAGAGTTAGATGCATTTTTGCCACGATGAATCAATAAGTATTCTATGTAAATATAATAATTTGAAAAGACATTTGAATTCTCCTGTACATATTACCAAAACTAAGATATTGAACAATAATTACACCGAAGAAGAAAGAAAGATAGCCATTGCAAAATTTAAATTATCCATGTTGACAGCAGAAAGAAATGTATCTTTTCTTTACGTCGACTATTTAGTGGCAACTTTAAAAGAAAGTTTTGATGACTCTGAAATTTTAAAAAAGTTTGAATTGTGCAGAAGACGAACTGCTAATATCATTCTCTTGGTCATTGGTTCCAATGGCTACCTCCACTATCCATTTCCGGCAGATTAACTTGCACCATAGTAAAGCAGCATCGGCTACATTGTCGGTGATGATGACTAGGGTGCACACAGGCATATGCCTAATACAAGAACCTTGGCTGGGGCGAAGGGGGATCCAGGAAATAGGGCAAATAGGCCAGATCTACCGGGATCCTCTAGTACCAGATCCGAGGGCGTGTATTACTGTTAAAGGCATGAATGCCATTTTGATGCCCGCATGGTGCAGTAGAGACCTAGCGGTCATTAAAGTAGAGCTACCGGAGGAGGGAGGGGGGTCGCGCAAGGTGGTGGTGGCCTC
>CACVKI010143764.1:284-34826 GCA_902732785.1 Trichogramma evanescens | reverse complement strand
AAAGTGCTTGTATACGATTGAATTATCCTTAAATTTCCGCATTTGTGTTCTTCCAAAATGTATTGGGTGAAAATTTTATTTTCTATTGTTAGTTAGTTACATTGTTGGTTCGAAGAAATTTACATTGCTTTGACGATTTGTTCATTGTGTGATTATAGTATAAGATGCCTGAAAAAGAAAGATCTTAAGATATTTTTTCATAAGTAGATAAATGACAAATTACTCGAAATGCAAATGCAAATTAAGAATGTAAAGTTTAAAAACTTTTTTGTTTAAAATTTCTTTTAACTGTTCAAATTTTTTTTAAATTAATTGATTTTTGAAAAAAGATTTTTTTTGTGTATTTTAGCGTTTTTTAGTGTGAAAATGTTTTACTTTATAAATTTTTTTCTGAAATTCTGTAAAAATCTTGAAGGAATGTAATTTCTGATTTAGTTTTATAAAAAAATTGGCTAGATTTAAAATTATTTTTGAATAAAATTGTAGAGTTATACAAATGAAGAAATAATTCTTCAAATTCTTACTTCTACTTGTTCTCCTCTTTAAATAAAACGAACAAATATAAAAATTTGTTTCATGTATGATAGTAATAAAGTGAGGGAGAAAAATTTGATTTTAAAACTGATTCAGTAATAGTCAGCAATTTCCTTCGTGTATGATAAGACAAAATTATCAAGAAAAATCATTGTACAAAAATACAAAGTTTAAATAAACTATAAATATATATAATTATTAAAACTATAAATTATTGAGTTTAATTTCATTACCCAAGACAATAAGTATTCAGTGGTATAAATCATGTGGGTTCAACCAAGCCATTTATTTCAACTAAATAACGCATGAAAATTATTTTGAAGATAATTATAAATTTATTTCATTTTCTTACCGTAGCATACATTATTATCGTAATCATCAATGAATTTTATTCATTATTTTTGTATCGAAAACAATAACGTCGATTCATCATTTTTTATCCTTTAGTTCAGTTTATTTTACACTTCAATTAACACTATTATTTATTCTTATGTCTTGTCGAACGTTTTTGATGAATTTAATAGCTAATTTTATTCAAAACTGCGCTTCTCAGACGAAGTATTTTAAATCAATTTTTCTTAATTACGGACGATGATACAACGATAAGCGTTCAAAACTTCTTTCACACCAACACATTTGCACGCGAAAAATATCATTCAAACCACCTCTGTTTTTTCCTTTCGTTCTCTCTTCCTTCGACCCTGATTATGTGTTTTTTACTTAGGCTGTAATCAAAAACGATATGTTCACATATTTATCAATGCAGCGAAGAGTACATTTTTTTTCATTTAATTCAACCGTCGTCTGTAATTTTTTGTTAATAAAGTTGAATTTATATTATACATAATCGAAGATTACTTTCTCGATATTGAAAATTCTATGTAGTGTAAAGTACTTACAGAGCATCTGCCTTTGCTAAAAGTGTGAATGAATTCGTGCGCGAACAATCAATCAGAAGCACCAAAAATATTCCGACAATTATTCATATCAATACATAGTATCGTGCTTTATAAAAAATGACACTTTAAAATATATTCATATCGTGGTCACATTTCTCGAAGACGTCTGGGCATATTGAAGGACTTTTTTTTAATTATCTGCTTAGGTACAATTTAAAATATAATACCATTAAAAAATCTCGGACCAATTAGGAAAACTGTAAATAAAGTATTTACTTACTTTTTTGTGCAAAATCATTATAATGTATTTATGGCATTCAATTATCGTACCATTTCTATCGACTTGGTAATGTCCAACACATACGTGCTCATAGTTCATTTACATCTCTATTCTTTATTTATATAACTCTATAATAAAATATAATCGAAGAATTTTAAAGTCAAAAATGAACTGAAGTCAATCGATGAACAGTCACATCTTAGGAAGAAAAAGTGACTCTTCTCTTACGAAAAATTTTCGCACTGAAGTAATTAAACGTTCATTGACAATATTACAATTATTCATTCGTATCGATGAGTTTAAATATTTTACATAATAATACTTTGATTCCGGATTGGAGAGATAGTTAAAAAAGTCTAATACGTATTTTCACAGATCCTATCATCTCCCACGTTATCATAATCTGACTAGCATCATTCAAATACTGTTAAACCTCGCTAATTGTTTTTTTTTCACGAACGTACGATTAATTATATCCTAAAAATTTTATTATTCATACAAGAGAGAAAAGTTTTTAACTTTATTAATATTATTTATAATAATAGAAAGTCGCCTTGACAGCTCGAATTTTTTTTTATATTGTGTGTATGCGGTATACCCTGTGACTGCATTAGGACAGGGAAAAAGGGAGCAATGAGGTTATTGTCTAGGAATATTAATTGTATAACAGCACGCGATTTTCAAAACATCATCGCCTGCACTCATATTTCAAATGTACAATACGTATTTTACGCACAAGATTTCATTAACTACAATTATAGCGATGAAAAAATCGAGAATTCGCCGAACTACACCAAGTACACGACCATCGGGGCAAGGAATCGTTAGAGTTTGTAACATTTATTTTCAAATATGAGCACCACTCCGTTTTATAATTACACGAGCACCTCAGTAAAACCACTCAAAATTATCGATAAAGCGCAAGAATGTATGCATAATGCTGGTTGTTTTTAGAATCTCTCGCTTCCGAGGTATAGTTCGGCGAACGAACAAGCTTGAATTTTTCATGAACCGTGGAGTATCATAATGTAATAAATTACCCACGGTATTTTACTTTATGTTACATATTAGTTTATAACTCGAGATTCAATGCGTATTTATATCCATGCAATAACTACAAATCAAGTTGATTACTTTTTTTTTCCCCCTCGAAGACAGCTATAAATCGTAACAACTATTATTGTATCAGTTTTGGTCGAAAGGTAAAACCGCCTCGCATTACTCTACGATAGGATTAAACTTTTATCTTAAAAAATGTATTATTTAGTTCGCTTCACCGGGTGGCACCACACCACCGCCGACCTTTTCTTTGCTAATTGAAATTCCGAAAAAACGTTAATAAGTCGATTGTAGCGAAAAATCACGTGCAAGTGGAAAGTTCATCAAAATTAACCGCGCACCGATAATTAAACTTATCACGCGCGTCGCTGCCCATTACTTAAAATTATTTTTCATAATTATCGATTGAAAGACCTTGTTATGTGCGGCACACGATGATTACTGCGAGCGCGCGCGCGCGCGCGTGCGAGAGGGAAAAGTTGCCGTAGGGCATGTAAAGAGTTTTCATACGCGGGCGCGGGTCGTAGCGACGGTGTTGAAAAAAAAGCCAACCGCGTTTTATTAGAACGTGGTCATAGCTGATGTGCGTGTTGGAGAGCAATGCACTCGTACGATAAATTATTTTTTCCAACGTAAGATACTGCCCTTTAGAAAAAAATCTGCGATTTACATCTACGCCTTTGGAATTTCATTATAATACCTCGTGTACTTTGGCTTTTACTTTTTCATTTGCTTCTATGCTTCGTAACACGCGCATACACGCTGAAAATTCGTTTGAACTGCATTAAGTATTAACAATTATTATTATCATTACTATTATTATTATTATTAATGTAATTATTATTGAATAATCAAAAAGGAGCTACGAGAGAGCACGTAGAAAATGACAATTTTTCCATTTTTACAAATTCATAATAAGATCCATAATTATCATTATCGCTCTAATTACGTCTAAAAGATAAAATCGTTCAGTTAAAAATTTTTTCGCTCCTCCCCTACGATACAAACTTTTAAATTTGTTATATCTATCGTAATTAATCTAGTCAGGCTAATCAGGTAATACAATTGGAGCTTTATTATAATATATATAATATACGTTTTTTTGTTTTAGAATTCTATAAATATAATACTGTGTTGTGTTTATTTGAGACGTAAATTTGAATGAAATCGCTCTCGAATTGGTCTTCCCTACGTATCAATCATTGGTTAAATTCACACACGATCTCTCTCGTTTACACAATCTTCTTTACTCTCTATAATTACAAATAGGATATTTTTCTCTTTTTTTTTGTTATATACGGACGCAAAAGCTTAAACCCGATTCATCAGTCGTTATCCGATTATTGTTTTTCTCAATAAAATAAAGTTGTGCACCGCCGCCGCGCTTCGGCATCATTTTTTATCCGATAAAAATGATATTTGCGAGAGAGAGAGACAGAGAGAAAAACGTATGTATACTTTCTTATTACGCGATATTGGTTGGAAAAATATATATAAGTATCAATTGAAATTATGTACAACAATCGATAAAAATACTTAAATTTAATAAGCGTAAACCGGTCGGTTCATTTTTTTATAATACGGCAATCGGATACGATTGCACAGAGTCTCTCGTAGAACACGGCTCGTAATAACGAAGACAAACAATTAAAAAAACGATTTTTATTTATGTTTATAAACTGGCAGTAAATTGAATCAGCGATTCATGCTGTAATAAAATAATGTCAACGCGTGCACCCTTGAGTAAAAGAAAAAACAAAAATGCCACCTCGTCGATCCATCAAGGAGAGGCGCGCGTAAGAGAGAAAAACGCTCCATTATCGTCAGACGTTCGTGAAAAAGAAAAACGACGACGACCACGACACGCTCTTGGCATGCAATAATACGTATTTTCTGACTGATGACATATGTGTTTGTGTGTATACAATGTTTGTATCGACTTACCCCCGCACGGCATACGTAAACACGCGCTCCAAACTATTTTTTTTTTTTTTTTATATATCCTCTTTCCCGTAGACTCGTCTCGATTCTCAGTTCTCCGCGATCTAGCTGAGGGCCGACGCGGCGTAATAGTAGCCGAGCTTCTCGGTGAACTGCTGCACCCACCACTTGGTCAGATTGAGATAGAAGTCCGAGCCCTCGGGCTCGTAGTCCAGATAGGTGAAGTCCCGATTGCTCGCGGGCTTGGCGGGCTCGATCTGGGTGCCCTCGTGCCACTCGTTGAACGAGGTGATGGACACCATGCCGGCGCCGCTGTTGAGGGCGCTGCGCCAGGCCACCTCGTAGTACTGGCCGTGGCGACGGTGTCGCGTGTTCTCCGCGTTCCATGGCCTTATCTGTATGTGCGAAGGAACACAATGATCGTACATGCGATATACGTTTTCATTAAAGATCGTCGTCGTTGTCGTGAATTTCACGCTTCCGCGAACTTGGAAATTCAACGGCGCGGCGTTGCATTATATATACTATACAAGCACAGTGGTAATCGTATCAAAGAGATTTGATATGTCTCGCGCGTTTCGCTCGCTGCCGTCGACGGGATGTGACTCATACATTTTTTATTTCATCGCTGGAGAGGAGGATGGAAAGAGTGAGAGAGAGAAAAAAAATGTTAAGGGTATATTTGTTGCGCTTCTGCTGCAACGTCGATGCCACCACCAGCACCAGTACCACCGAGCTGTAAGCGTGAGCGTCTGAATTTTTCATCTCTTCGGGCTTTGATAGCGCGCCGCGCTTATTTTTTTTCCTCCTTCCTTCTTTTTTTTCATTTTTTTTATTTTACTTTTTACAGAAGCGCGGCACATACATAGATATATCGATGCTATACATATTTTAGAGATCGAGCGAAGTACGCGAGGATGTCACGAGCCCCAAGACTAATGCGATCAATATTTCAATTTGATATGATGCTATCTGGGAATGAATCGTATCTGTATATATAATGTAACACAACGTCGGCGGCGCGGGCGCCGCTCCGTTGTCGTCCTTTTACTGGTACACGAGAGCTGCTCATATATATATATCTGTATGGGATCATGCCGTTATACTATACTTTTTATACCGTCGACTTTGAGTTATACCGGATTTTCTCGAGTACCGATTCGGCTGTAGGAGAGACAAATTTGTCGATTGGTTGGACGTATCGATTCAAGTGTATATATGTACCTGAGTATCGATGTATCCGGGCCCGAGGCTGGGGATGAAGAGCAGCCCGTTCTGATTGGCGAACTTGTTGAGATCTCGCCAATTTTTCCAGGAGCTGCCGAAGCTGAAGCCGTTGATGCCGAAGTACGTGTAGAAGCCGTCGAAGTGCGACTTCTTGATGTGATTGCGGTGGGCCGACTCGACCAGCAGGCCGATGTAGATCGCGTCGAGCTCGGTGCCGCGCAGGGTGAGATTGCCCCGATCCGACAGCAATTCCCACCAGGCGCTCGACGGGAACACGTACGAGTCGTAGATGTACATCACCGGCAGGACGGCTCCGCTGCAGCAGCAATAAAAAAAAAACAGACTCGACTTTTATACATGCGGTATTATCATCGCGCGAACAGAGACTATATACACCTGGTGTGTGAGATTAAGACTACGAGCGAGAGAGAAACTTCCTCTGCGCGTGAATTCGTGAATTATTCATGAATGAATGTATGAATATTATAAGAAAGAAAAAAAAAATTGCCCAATGCAGTTAGAAAACTGAATTCGGGAGTAGGCGAATTTTCATGAGTTTTTTTGTGATTATAAGTTCTTAACTGGCCTTGTATATATTCTGAATTCACAATTATCTATACGTACTCGCTCTCTCTCTTCATTCTGTACAGGGCTGGATGAGACGCGTACTGGTTCAGCAGGTATCTTATGTGTTCCATGAGATTAATTGGATTTCTTCCAGGATAAGGTTCTATGTGAGGAGCAATTTTCAGTTGATATCTGTGAGCTGCATCCAGTATATCTGGCATTATTGAGTCCGTGTCATCTATACTGCTTGGCGGTGACCAGGACACTACAGCTACACCTATAAATAAATGAATCATGAATAATTGCAGAAGAATTATAATTGTCACTCTGGTGGATTTATTTGCTTACCAATGCCTGCATCTCTCAGCTGTCTCATGTGTAAATCTATCACTTGTGGATCCAGTGAACTATAGCAACCTAAGTTAGGATAAAAATTAGCCCCTATATCGGCTGGTGGCATGTGTGCTCCCTCTGGAAAAATTCTCTTGTCGTTTTTCTTCCAATTGGGCAGTATGTCGTGGTTCCAGTGCTTCCAGAAGCCATCGTACTCCATGGAGCGATACCAGGCATAGTAGAATATGTGGACATTATAGTTGGGTTCTACAATGCCACTGTTGTTGAGCAATGGCAATACCTTATTTCTCATTTTTCTAGACATCCTAGCTATCTTGTTTTGTACCATTTTTTCTCTCATCTCTTTGTACCTCCTCTCATTGTTCTCGCGTCTGCTTTCACTGTAAAACAAGAGACGACAGTCAGCACGCGTTCAAATGACACAAAGTAATTATAGCACGGGTATAAACAAGCACAAAAACAAAAGCAGCTCAACGCATATACTCACAAATAATTGATCCTGCGCTCGGTCGTCGTGGTCGTCGTCCTTTCCGTGATTTGTTCGGTGCTCGTGGCGGCTGCGGCCGCGTAGGGCGGCCTCGCCGAGAATTTGTTATTATTACCGTGTCGACGATTATTGTTAATGTTATTGTTGTTATTATTGGCCAACGTGTTCCACTCGACGGCGGCGGTGACGGCCTGCGGCTGGCACTTGACCGACTCGAGGGGCGACAGCTTGACGATGATCACGGCTGCCATCATCGTCGACAGCACGAGCACGACGCTCGATAGGTAGAAGCATTTTCTCACGGACACGAGGGTCACTACGTTGCCGAGATACAGCCTCATGTCGGATCCTCCCTTTTTACGCAAAACGCACGATACAATCCTGCACACAACAGCTGCACAGCTTTTGACGCGCGCGCGACACACGTCTTTTTTTTCCGTCGTTACATGTTTGTTTCCGAGTTGATCTTCAATAACGAGGTAATAATCGCCTGCCTCTTGACACCTTTTTACTGGATTATAACGACGGGGGCGACGTCGCGCCAGAGACTTCCGGCGATCTGTGATGCATGTTTGTGCGTATCACGCTTCGAAGCTTTATCTATAACTTATTACAAAACGCAGCGCGATAAAAAAAAATCCCCGACGACGTTTCGCCTGACACCAACACACATGTATATATGGTATATAAAATACACACGCACGCACCCTGCAGCACCGCACAGAGAGAGAGAGAGAGAGAGAGCAAAGTGCGCACAAAGTGTGAGATGCGCGGCTCGCGTTGTTATTCTCAACGCACTCGGGGGTTGCTGCTGGCTGCTGCTGCTGTAGCTAGCTGTTGGCGCTGCGCCGTTACTGTTACCGCTGCTGCTGCCGACTGCTCTCTAACTGCTGAAAATTGCACACACAGAGAGAGAGATATATATACCATAGACTTTTGTGATGATACTATAGGGCTCCGGTGGTAGTGGCAGTGGTGGTGATGGTGGTGGTGTAGAGTAGTCGACGCGCGCAAGCGCTTGTTACCTGTAACTGTATATCTATCCCCCGTCGCGGCGGGTATACAGCGCAGCGCGCAACGCAACGCAGCACTTGGCTTTTACTTCGCGAGCGAGCGAGCGAGAGCACCAAAGTGGGGCTTGACTTTTTCGCGATCTTATACATATAGGTATGCATATCAAAAGTCAGTATACTTACTACCCTATCAAAGGGTATAAAGGCTCAGTAAGTAGTGGGTTGCATAGGTATACAGCAAAGCCACGAAAGACTCGTAATGAGGCGTTGCACTTCTGGTTTTCGCGTGAGGGGGATAATGACGCTGTATAAACATGCACACGCGAGGGTACAAGTTATTATAATGTGTAATACAGAGAGGATTGCGCCGCGAGCTCGCGCGATTTCGGAAACTGAGCCGTGTTACTAGCTGAGGTGTATACTTGCGCTTAGGCATCCTTACACGAGTAATTGACATTCTCGAGGGTTTGAGCTATTCTGCAATATTGATATATCCTAGCCGAGGTATTCTCTCGAAAGCTTACCTCGCGTATAAGTAGCTTTAGACATATAATGATAATAAGGAGATACGTCGAAACGAGCGTAATGATCGATCGAAACCTTAACTACCATCGTTATCATCATTATATAATCGCAGGACTCGCGTGCGTGCGCGCCTACTAATTATCATATTGAATTCACATAGATATATGGTTGATTCTCCCGAAGTCTGCTTTTTCGGGTATGGAAAATGAAAAAATGGTGAAAATTTTTTTTTCACATTGAACGGCACGAACTAGTTTACCCTTTTTTAAATCATAAAATATCAGTAATCATTGAATCTGGGGCCTTGAGATTTCGTTTTACGAAAACTATGTCCAATTTTATGCTTCAAATTGACTTTTTTCGGTTACGGAGGTGACACACACGGAGGTGACAAATCGCTATTTTGATCAACTACGTTTGAAAAATAAGAAATGCACAAAATTTTCCGTACAACCCGAAATTCGTTCATGAAAAACGAGTCTTTTGACGCGGCGAGCGGTTAAAAAGAATGACCATAGCTCAAGATCCACGGAGGTGACAGTTTTTTTGAAACACGTGAATTTTCCAATAGAATAATTATCGCTGCATAGCTTAAATGTAAAATTTGAACCCGCAACCTGCACTTATCGAAAGTTGGGTCATAATACTTGACAGTTATGTAGCCAGGAACATGAAAAATGAGTTAGCGACCCAAAGCAGGCGGTATATTTGAAATTATTCAGAAGCATGATTAAAATCCGAGACATTTTTCAATTGTGTAGGAAATTTTTTAAAAACATTTTTCAAGGCCTTACGATAGACTTAAACTTTACTTTGGATGTATAGAACCGAGTCTCGTAGTTATTATAGGGCCAGGTGCTTATGAGAATGCATGGTATATGCAAACAGAGTTGATTTTGTGATTTAGACATGCCACGGAGGTGACATTTGGCATGTACATATCTTCACGGCAAATTTAACAAGCACTAAAAAATTGAAATATTTATGTCCAATCATGAAGAATACAACAATATTGAATGAACGACCGATCCGGATTTGGCTCATCTTCTCTAGTTTAAGAACATGGCATGTAGACATGCAAAAAACAGACTTCGGAAGAATCAACCATATATATATATATATAAGGCAAGCGAGCCGCCCGCCCACGCTCGCGCTTACGTATACATGTTCGCATGCCTGCGCGACTGACAGCGACTCGGCGATTTCGGATTAGTGCTCCGATTAAAATGTAAACATACACGCACGCATTATGGTTGTATAAGGCGCGAATGGAGCGCACGTGAGACGAATGCGAGAAAACTCGGCGGCGGCATATTATATAGTATTATATAGACAGCGCATGGCGCGCGCGCACACACGCGCGGATGACGATGGAGTGCACGCGCGCGTCGCATGTTTCAGCAAGGCAATAATACAGACTGTATACATGCACAATAAGCTCATATCTCATTTAAAGGGCTATTATGTACACAGCAGCAGCATCAGCAGCGCACTGCAGCTCCGGGATCAGTGCAGTGCAGATTTTATACGTGAAGTCTCTGTGTTTATATTCGATGTGCACTCGACTATTGTATATACGCTATCTCGAAAATTGGTTTTGCCTTTTTTTTTTTTTTTTACGAGAGATTGCGTATGCATGCGCCCTCGTTAATACTTGAACGAGCCGGTGACGAAATAAATTTGCACTAGCAGCCGGCAGGGGTTTACTAGAGTGCAGTATATAGAGCGAATGTATCATCTCGGTCGCCGCGTACTACGTATGTACGCGCCTACCGACACGATGATCTATACCACTGAATTATCAAGAGTAAGACGATTGTGTACATGCGTGTATTTCACGTAAGCTTATGTATATTTCCACCTGCGATGTAAAAGGTTTACGATGATGAAATTTAGGTACAAAAGTTCTTTATCGGAGGCGTCGTTTATCACTGCGACGACTTATTAATAGATGAACTATTGCCAATCGATTGCAATTTGATTATGTAAATGAAATGGAAGGAATAGTTCTCGTTGAATTTCTCTCGGAAGTTTATAAATCTATTTGAATATGTTGTGAATTTCAGGGTTTTTTTTTTAAAATTTTTTTTTTTATTTATGAATGATCCAACATCAGTTCTTAAAGTAAAAAGCTAATCATTGATTTTCCCTACGAAATCAATGAGTCAAAACTATCAGATTACAATTTGCCACTGTGAGTTTTGACAATTATTTCAATTATCTATCCTCGATCGAAAATCACGCGTCATGCATTATCTCAAGCCGAAAATCAAATAAAAGAGTCGAAAAAAAAACGACATTAGTATGTAGTGTCAACGACGCGCGCCATACCACGCGCGGCAGGGCAATCTCCGTATGCGGGCTTCAAAACCAACCCACATGTATACACATAGCGATCCGAACTCTTCTTTCAAAAATGTCACCGCGAGCTACCGATAACAAGTAAAGTTCATTGACTGCCACATTCCATATAACTTGTTCCATCGCGGAGTCAGCGGGCAACAGCGATTTTTCGAAAGCTGCCGAGCAGGAGCGACACCTTCGTCCCAAAGCTCAAAATACACGCTTTCAATTCCAAGACTTTGACTTGGCGGTGCGTGGCACAGTAGTTGTGTTTTATATAGCACTTTTACGGCCCGCTTTTTCTCCTCGCAGAGACGTCATCACACTGAAAATGCGCGCGCAACTGTCTCCTATGGTGGATGATTCGGCGCCCGCGCGACTCTGCTCTGCTGCAGCTTACCCGCGCCGTCGCCATCTTGTGCTCGTACATTGTGGGGGCCACCGCATCGCTCCGTCTCTTTCTCTCGCTATATATCATCGTAGTACACGATTCGCATGCACTGGATTCCCGAACGAGAGAGACTAGACTTTTCTTGATACTATACGTATTGCGACTATTGCTCTGCACACGCTAGCGCCTACACATAAGTAAGACTTAACGTCGTCGTCTTACTTCGAGCTGCTGCTGCTCCGCGCGGATCGTCGTTATATATACATAACACCTATCAAATCTAGTTACGTGTATAGTATTTCTGTATGCGTGCGGTTGTGCACTGCTGCAGCTAAACACACACACTCGTAAAACGCATACAAAGTAGACCGAGAAAGAGAGAGAGAGAGAATAGATAGATAATTTGCAAAAGTATCATAACATAGAAGAGGCACACGTAATCCAACGGGTCAACGAGCAAATGGCATGGCCTTGTCGGCACTAACGACGTTGTACACGACGTCGTCGTCTTCGCCGCCGCCGCCACCGTAGTATAGACACACAAGAGCACGACTCAGTTCGCAGCGTCTTCCTCCTCCCGCGCGCATCGCGTCCTCAACAGCAACGATTTGTCAACAACAATTTGCTCTCTTAGTATAACTACTGCTTGAATAGTCCGACACCTCGCGGGCGGGTGAAATGAAGTTCTTGTAAATGGCTACGAAGAGCGCTGACGACCACCGCGCGTAGGGTTATCTCTTGCTAAGCTATAGCATTGCATCGAGTATACGTGTAGTGTGGTGGGACACGTACCCACGACCATCATCGCGGTCATCGTCATAGCCTCGTCGCCGTAGTGCATTGTATTATAGTGCAGTGGCTGTATTAGCTGTCCCCATGTTCAAAAACCCATCTGTGTATACGCGTATGTGATACAATTCTCTGCGTGTCTATATACATAGCTATATATAGGCGCGTTCTGATCTGCTGCTGCTCGAGTGTTTGCTGGCTGGCTGGCCTTATACTACAGTGCTGTGCTGCTGCTGCAGAGTGTGCAACTCTCTCTCTCTTATAGAAAAACTCATGAGAGCTCACGGCTCTGTCTCTGAGAGTAGTAGTGCTTAAATAACCTAAAGTGCGTGGGCAGTATTTTACTTGTAACGTAAATATAAACACGGAGGTCTGTGTGAGTTGTGTCCACGCGCCACTACACGAGTGCAGAATATAATTGTAGCGGGGACGCGGCGCCCTTTTTTTCATCATCACGAGCCTGCACCTCTCGGCGCCCACGCTGAACGAGAGGCGAGTTACCTTGGCATCGCCGGCGGCTTGTAAAAGCTGACCTAAGCGAGCCCCATCATGGACGCCGTCAAAGCTTTCAACAACGAGGTAAGCCTGTGTGTGTGTGTGTGTGCAATGTGCTAAAAGTTATGAACGAAATGCATTGTGATCTCTTATTTACAAATGCGGATGGGTGTACGCCTTTATTGGTTATAATCGTAGAACGCGTCGATGAGTGTCATTACTGATGCTAACTGTGCAATAATGATGTTGAACACGCAGCCTCCACACCTATCTCTGTTCGTTCTTACTGATGCAATGAAATCACGAGTTATTAATGTTGTTTATCTATTTGTTTCCAGCTATCCAGCCTTTACGATGTCAAGCCACCGATATCGAAGGCTAAGATGAACTCCCTTACCAGGGGAGCTATCAAAGCCATCAAATTTTACAAACATGTCGTTCAGAGTGTGGAGAAGTTCATCCAAAAAGTATAAACAATTTCATTTATTTAAACTTCTCAAATTGTACATTGCATTTAACTAATTATCATCGTTATACGTTCCAGTGCAAAGCAGAGTACAAAGTTCCCGGCTTATACGTCATCGACTCAATAGTGAGGCAATCGAGACATCAATTTGGTCCGGACAAAGATGTCTTTGCACCAAGATTCGCCAAAAATATGCAACAAACATTTTTAAATTTGCTCAAATGTCCACCAGAAGATAAGAGCAAAGTCATAAGAGTATTGAATCTTTGGCAAAAGAATTCAGTTTTCCCGCCTGAAGTTATACAACCGCTTTTTGATCTAGCTGATCCTAACCATCCTATTCATAAGGAACAGTCAAATGGTAAATTATCAAAAAATTAAATAAGTGTGTTACTTTTTAAGCCATCAGTTAATTTTATTTATTTTTAACATTTTAGGTAACAACTTGAGCACAAGTACGCCATTAAAATCTTTGCCATCTACTGCCAAAAATACACCAAAGGACCAAAAACTATTTACCACAGCTAAGCCCATAGATCCAGCATGGTTAGCTCAGACAAAAATGGAGACGGCTAATATAGTCAATGCCAACAAATTAATGGTAAGTGTGAATGAACTGTTGTGGTGTATTTATGTACTATGCAACTTTTCAAATTCTCTTCTTTTTGTGCAACTTTGTATTTGCATGAGAAATCTCTCTCTACAATGAACTGATGATAATCTATGCTTGAGAAGTTCAAATTATTAGACAAACCAAAAAATTGTTACTTAGCAATTGTTACTATATCAATCAGTCAAGAAGTCTTCTAAAATTGACAAAAAAAACTTGACGATTGTAAAAATTTTTGGTTTGTGTATAGCAATTTTGAAGCATACTCGAGTACTCTTATAATATACATGAATATGGCTTATTCTCTAATCTTTTAAAATATTATAATATTTTAACCTGCTCTTAGTTTGACATTCCTCTCCTGAGTTGTTTATTCTGACTGCTTGTTTGGATAGAAAAAGCTATAAATTATTCGTTGGTAAAAAATTCTAAACTCAAATATGTAAACTTCAAAATCTATGTTGAAAATTGATTTTAAAAATTGGGCATGATTAACGTAAATGCAGAATATAATCAGGAGAATCGTATGTGATATTTTGTCTACTAGGAGCAGGTTGGTTCAAAACAAATGGATGTTTCATTCCTTGATCAATTGCAGCATTTACAGCAATTGCTATTAAAAAAACAGGAGGCTGCAAGTAATGAAGCAAGTCAAAGTTCTTCAGTTAAATTTGACAAAAAATTACTTGACTTTGATTACGGAGAAGAGGAAGATGATGATATTTCTACATCACCAAAATTAAGTCAAAATGCTCTAGCTCAACACAATGCCATGACCTCTGCTACTAATAATTTAGAAAGTTTAGGACTCCTTCTCACCAATCCTGAGGTAATGATTATTTTATTCTAAACACTATATCAATAAATTTTATTCTACAATATTTACAATGTCATAACATTATTAATAAATTGATTTATTTTACCAGGTTTTGAGACAAATTCAAGCTTTGCAACAGACCATGCAAAATAGCACACATTCAGCACAAAATGAAATGGAAGAAAAAATGCGCAAATTGCAGCAAATGAAACAACAAGAAGAGGAATTTGATAAGCATTTAGCACAAACAGTACCAGTACGTATTATGATAAAAGTTCATTCAATCACATCTATAGTTCTTAATGTAATAATGATCTATGATAATTACTTTTAATGATTTTTCAGACTCTTCCGTTTGCTTCGGAATGTGAACTGAAACCAAGTGATGCCCCAAAGACAGTAGCACCGCCACCTCCTCCACCACCACCAGTTGTGCCATTTCCTTTAATGGGTTTGCCAATGATGCCACAAGATATGAGTCAACCTCCTCCAGGCTATCCATCAAACATGCCATTTGTTGCACAACCACCACCACCTTTGATGAGACCACCAATATCCCAAGCAAATTTAACTTCCAACAATCAGCCTGTACTTATAACTCAGAGTCCTCGTATTGAAGAGAAGTATGTACTTTACAATCAAGCAATATTTTCTCATTTTCTTCTACTAAACCAAAATTATTTTCAATAGCAATATGCCTAGACGTGAAAACAGTGTAGAAATAGTTAATGAACCGCCAAGATCTTCGAGTCGCTCTCCTGATCGTTACAGATCTCGACGTTCTAGATCAAGATCTCCTAGACACAGACGGAAATCGAGAAGTCGGACCAGGTCTAGAACCAGATCCAGTTCGAGATCGATTTCAATTTCTCGATCTCATCGTCGTAGATCGCGATCACGAGATCGAAAACATGATGATGGTCGGGATAAAATGACGGAAGAAGAGAGAGAAAAAGACCGAGAACGTCGAAAACGTGGTCTTCCGCCTTTAATGAGAGAAAAACTCAGTGGTAAGTTATTTTACACTTGATCATGATTCTGTAAATTGAAATTACAAAAATAACAGCTGATGTTCTTTTTACTTTTTTTAGTTTGTAGTACAACGTTATGGGTTGGTCATTTATCGAAACTAGTTCATCAAGAGGAATTATCAGATACTTTTGGTGAAATAGGTGATATTGTTAGTATAGATTTGATATCTCCGAGAGGCTGTGCATTTATATGCATGAATAGAAGACAAGACGCTTATAAAGCATTGACCAAATTGAAAAATCATAAAATGCAAGGAAAAGCTATAACGGTAATATTTTTTTCTAATAAAAGTTTATATAAGCAAAAGCTTTGGCTTATTATGGATGTAATTTTTTAAATCTATTAGCTGGCATGGGCCCCTGGCAAAGGCGTTAAAGGCAAAGATTGGAAAGATTATTGGGAAGTCGAAGCAGGAGTTACTTATATACCTTGGAATAAACTTGCTAATGTATCAGATCAAGAGCTTGAATTATTTGAAGAAGGTGGAATGATCGACGAAGATTCGATGCCTCCATGGTTAAAGAGCAGAAGAAGGCATAATAAGAATGATTCGGACTTAACTCACATGCAATCAGTTGGTATGGTAAATATGAATGATGTTATGGGACAACATAGTGTATCAACGTCATCTGGTGCGCCGATGGTTGATACTAGTCAACCTCCTCCGGTCCGTGCTCCAACAGCACCCGCCAACGCTCCGGCACCACCCATTATGCCACCTCCCAATCAATTACAAATGATGCCACCAGGTTTTACTATGCCTCGTAAGTATAATTTTTTAACTGTAATCTATAATCGATTAACATGAATGAAAATCTGAATTTACCAAATAGCTGAATAATTAAACTTATTGTTTCAATTATTACAGCTGGAATGTTAGGACCAATGGGTCTTCAAATGCCTCCTGGTTTGATGGGTAACGTACCCCTCGGTGTTCCACCACCAAATATGCAGGGCCTTATGCCCGGTATGATGCAGCAAATGATGCAGTCCGTTAACTCACCCTTCGGTCTACTTACCCAAATACCAATGCCCACACCAGCAGCTCCTTCGGACAAACCAAATGCTACTGGTAAGTTTTATTACCGAATTGAAATAAAAAGTGCTGAGCGAAAGCGAAGTTATGTCGAAATTATTTGGATAAGTACCGATCAATATTTTGCAATTGACATTTCATTATAGGTATGCCTCATAATGTTCCACCACTTGGTGTTGCACCTCCAACTACAGAGCCAGGAATGCCTAATCTTCCTATGATGCGCCAACCATTTGGTGTGCCACCAATGCCGTTGCAACAAATGCCACCCATGTCACAACAGAATCAAAGACAACAGCAACAACAAAACCCACCTCTACCAATGTCAGACGATATGGACGTTGATATGGAAGACGATATGGTTCCGCCCATAAAAGAGCAGCAACACAGTAAACCGCCAAGTTTGCTAAGCGACCAGCTACTTGCAGCTATGAAAAACGATCGAGATGAGCGTGACGGCTTCCGCGATCGCGAGCGAGATCGTGACAGGAGAGACAGAGACAGAGGAGGTCTTGGCGACAGAGACAGAGATGACAATCGAAGTAGAGACAGAGGCCGTGGAAGAGATCGAGGTGGAAGAGATAGAAACAGACGTGACAGTAGAGACAACGGCAACAGAAATGACAGAGACGAGAGAAGAGATCGCGAAGCTCGAGATAATCGACATTCGCCAATGCGTGACATGATTAACTGCCCAGGGGGCTTGCAAGGACTAGGTGGCAATCATATTAGTGAAAACGACAAAAAAGATGGCATGGGTCCGAAATTGAGTCTCGCTGATCGTCTCAGACAGTTAGCGGATGGGACATTGCCGTTGATCGACGATCGTAATATTGATCGAGATATGCGCGGTGGCACTGGTGGTCCCGCTGGAAGTCGGTCGAACGATCGCAGTTCCGAAAGAATGGATCGTAGCTCCAGCGATAGACTTGGACGAGCTTCCTCGATGGAGGGTCAACCACCCCCACCGAGTTTGCTTGCTGGCGGTAGGCGGCCAGGTGAAGGGCCGCCGAGTTTGCTCGATTTACCGGCCAAGTTTCCGGGTGTACCACCAGTCCCCGACTTTCCAGGAAATCCAAATTTTGGCGGACCAAGAGTCTCTGAGAGGGATGTACGCGATTTTCCACGTGGTGCTGGTCCTGGTAAGTTGATTATTTTCATTTCTGATGTAAAAGCGTCATTTCTTGTGTCAATTTAACTAAAATATTTTTAATGATTAAGGCGATCGCGATCGGCCGTTTGGTTCCCGCGCTGGACCCATGGGTCGTCGCAGCGGTTCAATGGACGACTTCATGGAAGGACCTCGAAGCCTTTTAGGGCCTAGATTTGGACCACCTGATGACTTTCCAATTCCTTCGGGGCGACCAGATGAATATGACCTGCGCCGAGATAAAGATGGACGGCCACAGCCACCTGGTCGTTTGGATGAATTCGAACGTGGTCGAGGTCCTCCATTTGATTTCGATATGCGTGGAGGCAGAAATGCTCCTGGTGACATACCACCGCCGTTTGATATGCCAAGAATGCCTTTAGACGAGTTCGAGTTGAGAGAGATGGCAGATTTCGACCGAAGACGAGAATTTTATATGTTAGATAAGTTCGGACCTTTAGGTATGTCACCAAGATTCTCACCTCGTGGTATCATGGGCAACCCTGATGCCTTCGGTCCTAGAGGGGGTCGGGGTGGACTCGGTACGTTTCTATCGATTTTCGTTTTCTACTACTAATCTTTCTTTAACTTTAAGAATAAATATAAAGTTAGTTAATCGCTATTTTACTAATTGAATTTCCATCAAATAGGTCCGATGTTCCATCCAAGGAGTCTAGGACCGCGCGGCATGCGTCCTGGAATGAGACCACCATATGGCCCTCGAGGCGGTCCAATGCCATTTGATGGTCCTGATGGGCCGTTATTCAGAGGAGCAGGAGGTGCATACGACGATGGACGTGGTCCCCTTCCGCCTTTAGGCAGAGGACCCTTCGGTATTGATGGTCCCCCTAGCAGAGGCATGCCTCCACCTTTGATGGGTGGACCACTGATGAATGAAGGCCCCTGGAGAGATGGACTGTTGGGACCCGGAGGACCGAGATTAGACGACGGTATGGAACTAATGGAAGGAAGTAGCGAAAAATCTGAAGAACGAAGAAAAAATGACAAAGAAGAAAGGGAAAACAGACGACGAGAAACTAGGAAATCTAGGTAAGACATTTAATTTTATTTGTTTGTATTTACTTGAATTTATTATTGTATATTTAAAAATGCTTCATGAACGTTCACTAAAAAATATGTTGTTTAACTAATTGATTAACCAGTCGCTCCAGCGCAAAAAGGTATCTCGTTAAATTAAGAAGCAAAAAACGCCCTAAGCCCATGTTATTAACATAAGACTAAGGTTCGTTTTTGTTTCTGAGTTTGAAGATACCTTTCTATGCTGGGGCGATAAATTATAATATTTTTATGCTTAATGTCCTTAGTGCATTGTAAGTTTATTTCTGCACTAGCCGATATATAATTTGGGCTACATGCTCAATAGTTTTTAGAATATGTGTTAAATAAGTTGACCTTTTTAGAAAATTAATGAAAGTCCTAAGTTATTAATTACGATGCCTGTGCGTTCAGATTATTTTATAATTTACATTGCTTTGAACATACTCCAGAAATGTTATTTTAACATATTGGGATACACAATGGACTTTGCTTATATTCTCGTAGTCAGTACTAATTTTGAATTACTCAAAAATTAGGAAATTCTTTGTTATAATTCAGTGTCACAAAAATTGTCCATTTACCTCGGAATTATTCTTACGAGGCTCATGATGTGAGACTTTCTTTCTTCATTTATGTGCTGACTCTATTGTACTTGTTATTCTAGCTTAAGTTCATTATCATTTTTACCATAGAAAAATCTTACAGATGATGTAAAGGAATACCATAATAATTTTTTTAATATATTTTTCAAGAATTCCGCTTAAAATTAATTTTGCAAGCTATGTAAATACCTTTGTCTTATTTTTTTTCTAGTAATTTTCTTTTTTGTTATAATTATTTATATGCGATATAATAATTATTAACATTCAACTAAATTACTTGAAAGTTACGGTATTGGTTCAATATTTTTACATTTAAATTCCTGACTAGTTGATAAGTACTAAAAATTGCTTAACATTGTACAAAGATTTATTACTCAATATGAGTTGAAGGTGCACTTCGTGCCACTCATTTGCAGCTCTTTTAAATCAAAAAAATTTTCCAAACAGTTATCTTACAAAACTATTGTGTATGCAAAATTAGGTGGGGCAATGCAAGCCCATCTGACAGAAACAACGAAGGAGACAACGCTGATCATCAAGATCAATCACAGCAAGACAAAAGTGAGTCTGCAAGCGGCAACGACAAAAATGAGCATGAAGATACCTGGAACTCGTCACAAAATAACGAAGCAGAAAACGATGCATCAAAAGTGCCTGCTGCTCAAAATGCAGAACAGTGGAATGAGTCAACTTCTGCCTTGGCGCACGAGCAAATTCCGGAGCAAGGTTCATCGTCTTGGAATACTGAAAATACAGATAAAACGAATTTTGTACCTGATTCAATGTCGCAGACCGAACAAAATACTGATTCACAGGTAAGACCATTAATTGATATTAATTGATATAAAGATTCCATAGTGCTGAAATACCAGGATTTAATACCTACTATTTGGAATCATTGAAGTAAAAACTTTAATTTTAACAGTAGCTTGGTATACTCTTGATGTGTTTTAAAGAATTTTCAAAATAGTGGGATATGTTCATGTATTTCAGCAGATTGATTAATGAAAAATAATTCATATAATTTTCATTCATGTTAGTTATAACTTAAAAAATTTACCTACGAATTTTAATTTTAATTAAACTTCTTCAAAATTAACGACCAAAAGTTATCGTCGGGTTTCCCTTATAAAAATTCTATTAATTTATTCGATCGAAAAATACATTTTCAAACATAGTTTACGTAAAATGATTTTTCATATTTTATGAATATAAATGATCATACAAACACCCAACGCTATCATTAGCTTTGCACAATTGAAAGTATCTGAATTAGTTGAATATCACCATAAATCCTTGTAAACAATTTCAAAAATTCTACAGTCCCATGGAGGTTTTGATCAACCACAAGAATACCAAGAGAACTATGCAACATCACAAAACTGTGAAAGAAATCAAGAAATGAATGAACCACAACAAAATGAATTTGAACAAAAAAGTGAGGAGAGGTTCGATTCTGAGCCACAAGAAAGATTCGAAAGAGCTCAAGAATCTTTTGAACCTCCTCCATTCGCAGAAAAATTTGAATCGGCCGCAGAACAGAGGACCGAAAGTTTCGATTCATGCCCCATGCCTCGGGAACATTTTGAAGGAACGTCTTCCTCGCACAACCAGAACGACAAGTTTGATCAACCACAAGAGAGGTTTGAATCAGTGCAAGAACATTTTGAAACTTCATCACAGCAAGAAAAATGTGAGCTTGCCCACACAGAAAGTGAAAATAACACAACATCAACAGATCGACCCAATCAGCCAGAAGAGCAGACAACAGAGGCGTAATGATAATAATCTCTATTATTAAACAATTTTTATTATTAATAGAATTTATTTGTGCGTGTGTCTAAGAATGAATGCTAAATCTTTTGATATGAAGCGAGAAAGCGAGAAAGAAAGAATCAAGTATGATAAGTCGATTATCAGTAAAATTTACCTATCTTTGAATGTACATGAACTTCTTTTTTTATAAATAATAAACAAACGCGCGTGCTCGTGTATGTTGTACATATGATGAATTCGAGAGCGGTTTACAACCGCGACGTGTAATTATGAGTTTAAAATTATTACATTATAAATAGCTATAATGGTTATCACGTAAAGTCGTTTATTATAATAAAACAAATTATTATTAATATGAATACTTAATATCAAAGTCAATGCGTCCAAAGTGAAACATTTATAGAGTGGTGAGAGCAGCCGAGCTCTCTTTTGATTTTGATATATTTTTTATAATACGTCATTAAAGTTAACTTAAAAAATTAGAGTATTTCGAATCGGACAATCTCAATTATCTTTAATTTATGACGTATTAGTAAGAATATTTTTTTAAAGGAAAAGATATAAAAAATGCGAGATTTCTGAATAAATCATCGTGATTAAGTAATAAAGTGCTTGTGTGAATGATAGAAATAGATTAAATGAAAGAACAGAAAGTGCAAATCGAGAGTTCCTTCAAGCACTGCGAACTCTGAAAATAATATTAAATAAAAACTGCTGTGATAGTGAACACAGGACCAAAAGTCCAAGAAAAATACTGAAATATGATTTATAGATTGAGTCATGTTTTTGTATGTAAATATTATGTTAGCATGCGATGCAAATTAAATACATAAATATAGAGTATATTTATATTTTAAGAAAGATTGAAAAATATAAGCTTGATTGATATATAGACGCTAGTCCGACATTCGTACGATAAATTCGGATTTTTCTATGTTTATCACGGTATAATCCTTTACTATACAATCAATAAGGATCAGTCTTTATTTACTTGAATCAAACTTATTAAGTCATCAATATACCATATAATTCTATTTATCGATCATGTAAATAGATTTTTATACAAATTTAACCGGTTGAAAAAACAATCAAAACGAAATGAATAAATATTTTGTACATATTGCTTTGAATAGTAAAATTTAAATTCTGCGTTCTCATTTTTTAAGAAATTGTTGAACCCAATGTTGATAGGTATCTACATCTAGTTAGATGTATTGTTTTTGGTTTTTTAAAAAATATTTCTAGACGAAATTCTATATAAGAACTGCTGATTTATTTATTTTAAAAATTTAATTTTACTTGGTTCAAGTATTTATATAGTAGTCGAAATGCAACTTCGATTAAATTTAAGAAAATATGACATCGTCTTTTGATATCAAATGATGCATCTATCACCATAATAATTGATAAAAGACAAATGCATCCTGTGTTCACGTAACGCAACGTTTTATGCTCGACGCAGCGTTGGAGAGGACTCGCGCTTGCACTCAAACTGAGTGACAAGTGCAAGGTACTGTTTTTTATAAAATTCATTCACATCTAAATAAGACAAAGATCACGATTATTTTTTAGTAATTATTTATTTATTTCATGATTGTAATTAATAAGCAATAGTATCCCAAATCGTAAAAAAAGCTTATCGCTCGCACCACTCTGATAATATTTAGCGGACTGCTCTTGAAAATCCGAATGAGCGTGACTTGTTATGTTGAAAAATTGAAGAAAATGAATGTTTTAAAAATTTAAAATGATTTCTCATTATATTTCGATCGAATTGTTATTATACATGCATGGCCTAAAATTGTAAAGAACAGAATGCATGAGCCATGTGAATTATTTTTTTCATATTCGATAAAATGATTGTTTTATAGTATGTTTGACTAGATTTCCTTGAGAATAGTTGAATTCTTGTGTCAAACAAATAGTAGTATTGAGTTCTTAAATTTATTTCAATTCTTTGTTAGTAAAATTATGATCTATTGTAATTTATAAGAAATTATTGATATTGGTAAAATGATATTGAGCAAGATAATATTCTTCATATCTCAATAAAGTAACAAGTTTTAAAGAAAAAAAAACGCGAAAACGTACGAATGTAATACAACTTTTTATTGAAGAAACTTTCTAAAAAAGTGAATTAGTTCTAATGAAAAAAAGTGTAATTTAGTTTGCCTTGTAAAAATTGCAATGTGTTGCAGTGAACTCTACAATCAGAATAAATGATATTCACGCTCATTGTCTTATTTACATGTAAAATATTTCACGAATAGTATAATTTTTAGATGTAAGATAGTCAAACTTGAATCTTTTTAATTAATTCGTGTATTTATTTCAAGCATGAATTTTACGATTCTATATACGTTTGTAACATTCAAAATTATAATCTCAGTTTGACCAATAAAACGTCGCTCAAATTATTTTCAAGTCATAATTATTTCATTTTATATACTAAGATGAGCGAAGCTCGGAATAATGAATTTATTATTTATAATCAGAATTTCTGACATAAGAAGATGGTTTAAATGCAATTTTAATTTATTGTTACGAGAGTGTTGCGTGTCGTTAAGCTTTTCCAAATCCCCACCATGCATACATTTTCTGTCAAAGTTAAAGTTGAAAAATTCTATTACCCCTCTGATACTCAATTTGCTGCTTTCAAATATACTAAATTCTAATATTATATTAAAACATTTTTAGAGACATCAATTAAAAAAACTCCTATTAAAAGATTTTTTAGTATTACTTTGCATAAAATATATTAAACCATTGCTCCCTCTTTTAATAATTTATCTACTTAAACATAAACATAAATTCGATAGCTTGATAATATTACGATATTATTATCATCAATTTTTAATGAAATAATTTTTTTATCCAGTCCTTTCAAGCATAATTATTGCATTACAGAATAAAATAAAAACTTTGAATTATAGTATTAGCCAAAATTTTGAATAATTCTATCATAGATGGAAAGTCGAAAAATTTTTATCGAGTAATTAAAGAAGTTAACAAACTTCATACCTATTTACTCGGTTGACTTGAATGTTTTATTTTAGAGCAATTTATTTTTAGCGAAGACAATTGAGGATATTTAAGACTGAGGCTTGCACCACAAAGCCGTCAGCAACTGTTTATTTGGTTTAATAACTTGTTCACGATTTATCATATACTAGGGTACTTGGACCAGTGATTGACCGCGTTCGACCAGTAAATGACCACTTTTAGATATGCAATAATTATTCTTTTTCCTTGTTATATGATGATCGGGCATGGAAAACAAGATGCATCGTTCGCTAAAGAATTGAATAACATCCGTACAAATATATTTTTAATTGTTTTTTAAATGGTATTTTCCAAAATGGTCATTCACTGGTCATTGATTGGTCCGATTACCCTATATGTAATAATTTCATTTGAGAGAGAAAAAGACTAAAGTGCAAGTTTATTATCCTTTTCTTTTTATTTTATTAACGAAAATGTAGCAGATCAGAAGATGAAATTATAAATCAAAATACCGAGAAGAGTACATGAGGCATTTCACACCAAGTGTCCTAGCGCGTCGCCGTACGGCGCAATTAAGCGAAATCACTCAATTTCTATCTCGCGTAAAAAGTACCAAAGTACACTCAGAAAAAATAATTAACCAATGGTTTCGATAGGAAATTTTCTCAGCTTTCCAATGGTGTGGTCAAATTTTCCGAAATTTTCCATTTTCATCGGAAAAACTTGATATAAACTTTAAAATGCAAATATCTCAAAAACAGCATTTTTAAGATTTTTGAAAATAGTCCCAATCGAAAGCTGAGAAAATTTCCTATCGATAAGCAAGTTTTGAGAGTGTGCAAATGATTATTACTTATTGAAATACAGGGATGAACGTGTAAAAACGATGATGTATGATTATACATTTCGTCGATGTCATATATGTGGTATAATATAGCAAAGATAAGACGTGCCTTTGGTGGGGGTTAATAGCGGACTCGGACTTTCTTTTTTTGACTAAAGAATTTTATTCACGAACGCACTAATTCCGCAAGATCGTAAACGTGCGAGATCAAAAAATTAACATCACCGCGAGTGAATGTGAATGTATACGGGTAAGACGCTCAAACATTATTTTTAATTACTTAGCTCGGACTTGCGGGTGTTTTTGATTTCTTTGCACCGACGTATTGTAACAAGAGTGAGAGAGAGAGAAGAGAGAAGAGAGAAGAGAGAAGCGTCGCGGTGGAGGGATTAACTCGAACAAGTGGAGGTGCGTGCTCGAATATAAAATGGCAACTCTAGCTCCGCCCAGTGCGCCTCCAATCATGTTTCCAAGTCGCTGAATGCTCTGGTGGGTACATACGGTACCTGCTTCAGTGGAAGCAACTTTTTTTTTTTATATAGAAGTAAAAGTCGTTAGACGTCGGTACGCTGCTTGTCGAGACGCGCGTGCCAGCTATAGACGAACGAATTCATCTTTTTTTCTTGCGTTTCGTGTTCGAGGCCCCGTCTCTGCGTGTCGTTCCGAAAGAGGACAGCAGTAAGTAAGAAGGAGGAGAGACAAGCACGATCGACGCTCTCTTGCGAGAGCAGTCGGATTCGTCAGCCTCGGCCAGGCGTGGCCTGGGACGAGATCCGTAGGGACGGCAGTGTGCGTTCGAGAAGATGAGAGAAAATCATGTTTGTTTCTTTTTTTTCTCATTCTCGACGACCACGACGACGAGGAAACCCGAACCAATAAAAAAAGCAGAAACCAAAAAGAAAAATCTGCGTGACACACCAAAAACAGCGTAAGAAATCGTGCGCGCAGTAGTTTCACTCGACGACCCGACAAAATGTCAGGTTGTGCACGCAATCGCCGTCGCGGCCGTCAAATGGTTTCACAGTAAAACATGTATGAAAAATTATAATTCGCTATTCAAAGTATCCCAAATAACAATATCAAATAATACTATTTAAGATTTAGAAAGTTTCGCGAAAACCTCATGTGTCCTTAACTGTAACGTGCTTCAAAGTGAATATTTTCATTTAAAAATAATCCAAATAGTATTATTCACTTTTTAGGAAATAATCCAATGAACCCAATGTGTTTCTACAAGTGTCGATGGTGTTTACGAATTAGTAAATCTCTTTTAAAAACTGCAGCATTAATAGTTTTCAAATGTAAAAATCACTCCTCTTTTGTAGATCTAGTAATTTTGCGTTTTTCCAAAACCGCATTGTAATCGAAAAAGTAATTTTTTGAGCAAAAGAGATGTTTTTTGCTACAAGAACTTGTATGTATTTAAAATAGAAATAGTCTTCGTAAGCACCGTCGATTTATAATTGTGGAAAGCCGGCGGCAACAGTTGTCCAATCCCGAGTGTGTAATAGCGATAATGCTGAATGTATTTTAACGTTAAAAATATTTTCGTCGACATTAATCAACTTCTTAGAACTCAAAAAAAAAAATGCATTAAATGCATGCCCAGAAGGTGCATACCGGCCTGTGCAATCGAGGTCATGAACCGAATCACCTTACTGACTCTCAAATTTTTCAAAACGATCGATAAAGCATTACTGAAGAAACCGCGTCAACTATTGGAAAATCATAGGAGTTCGAGCAGGAGTGGCTTTGCTTTGCTCACAATTAAAATCAATTTTAAAAATAGTATAAAATAGACCCTTCGATACGGCACTTATTTTAGAATAGAATTCACTTAAATCGCTCAGTACTTGAATGCAATCGAATATTATTCATAATTCCAATTGAACATTTTTTTAAAATATGATATGAATAAGAAGAAAACTATAATATTTATTCAAGTTTTAAAGCTGCCTTTGTTATTTCAGATCTTAATTACGTATCAATAAATTTAAATTTAAATTAAAATTGGTCAAGCATAAAAAGTACATTTCAAATTGCACAAGTCAATGATAATATTTCATATAATCAATCGTTTTTCATAATAATTACAATTTTTCGGGTTCCACGTAAGTTTTTAGAGAAACCGTGTCTCGATTGTAAATGTTGTAAATGTATAGGCCTCTTATTATTCACTGTGAGCTCAGCCGTCTTTATTACCGCTTTTCTCTATTTAATACTGATTTTTTTAAAATTAATTTATAATAAGAATTTATGGTAAATTGTTTTGCCATTAACAATTCAATCCAGTTTCTTACATTAGAAAAGGAAGCTGCTTGTAATTCAGTTGATTGCGTAAATATAATTGAAAGAAATTCGAAAACCGATTGAAAAATGTTCCTTTATTTTGTCCACGTAATGTAAACTTTTAGTGTTTTTCGTAACAAACGTATCGTTCTAACATCGAGTTTTGTTGACAGAATCCATGAAAAGTCACAGAAACGTATAAACAATATAAACGTACAGTACCAATGCCAGTGTAGTAAATAAGAAAGTATAACCAGCGAATCAATGTGTGCGACCAGAAATACGCGACGGTAAGACGTGTTGCAGTAGTAGCAGGTACCATTCGGCGCAATAGGCACTCAAATTTTTTTCTGAAAAATCGATTATCACCTCACAGACAACATCGAGCTCATACATACAAAAATCATAGAGTAAATAGATCCTTACGAACGTGCATGGTACACAATTTTAATATTAATCCCAAAATTTGCCGGTGATAGTAGAGTACTCCCTTTTCTATCATATTTTCCTAGTTGGTTCAATTGAAAAAACTTGTAAATTCTCACTTGAAGAATGTAAGGATTTGTCTTTCTTAGCGATTCAAACAATTTGTAAATTTGATTAGAAAAACGTCTTCAAAATTAGACATTTATTTGGTTTAGTGTTAGAGAGCCTTTTCGCAGGCACAATCAGTGCGGGTTACTCGGCCTCCCTATGCTCTCCTCCTTATCGACAGTTGCCGCGGGCAAGAGAGCTGGGAGACGTAGGGGCGCTAGTCGTCTCTATGTGTTCTCCCCACGAGACGGCCCACACTTCATTCCAGTTTACACAGAGATATAGTGCGCATCTCGCACAGTTATAGAGTTGAGCAAAAAATAAAGTTTATCCTTAATTTAATTCAAACATATATCTCCATTGTGTCTCTGTTTTATTTGTCGATCCTCCACAACATATTATACTCTCACTTTAATTGTTAATTTAAGTTAAGTCTAACATTTAGTATACACACTGTAAAATAATTTGAAATTTATGAAATTCAATCAATCCGAGGAAATAATTAAAATCTTGATTTAAAATTAACCAATATTTTACCATAATTTTTTGCGCTAAATCATCCTCTTGATGATTTATTTATGATACCTAGTGATTTAAAAAGAGGAATTTTGTCGGTTAGAGGGATCGATGAGACTTTTATTAAACGTCAAAAAGTATTATTTATTCAATGAACTAATTTAATGAATATTTCTAATTGTCAAATTGTTGAAAAAGAGATGGAAATTTTTATGTTAAGTTCAAAAGAAAGCGTAGTATTAAGACAGGACATAACATTTTTCCCGACAATCAAAAATCCCGAATCTAATTTCACGACGGATCACGATAGATCAGTGCTAAATTGTTAGCTATACTGTATTGTACACTACCCTTCGATTAATTCTGTCCACATTTTGTCAACATGGAACATGTATAAGCATACAAAATTCCGTGTTCCAGTGGACAGAATTTATCGCAACATAGTGTACATAGTGTAAATATTATACTATGTATAGTGTAAATATTTTATTATACATAGTGTAAATATTTTATCATTAAAATGGAAGTAGAAATAGTGGACAAGAAGTTACATATTGATAACTATATGTATATTTAAAATCCCGAAGTCGCGGAGACAAGACGTACGATGTAGAGATATGCATCGCAGTTAGGGTTAGGACGCGCTATAAAAAGAGCACCAAAACTAAAATGGATTGCTCAGCAAGAAAAACTAAGAAGTATTGTACTTAATTATGCAACGACGCTTGACGAATCTGGACCAATGAAATATCTGCTTTCATTGGCTCACACTATCAACCTTTGTTAAATACTTTTATTTCTCAAGTGAACAAATTTATTACATATTCATCGTCATTATTCTATGTCATTATTATTGTCGTGAAAATGGTTGCCGTGAAAGCGGAGTCGGGAAAGTGGGAGGTAATCACAAAATCGATTACAGCTAGAAGAAACTATAATTTCTAATCGTTTTGTTTTCCATCCAGAGAACGCATTAAGCTTAAAATTTCGACAGAAATATCCAGATTTAAATAGTATTTTTGAGACCTATCCTGGTGAGTTGTCTGATAGTTAAAAAAAAACTATAAACGATGAGTGGAAATTACTACCTACATACGACGTAACAATGAATTATAGCAAGGTAGATTCTTTTTGGACTGCAATTAATTACATTGTGGAAGATAAAAACAAGCTAATGTTTTCCAATTTGTCATCATACGTGCTCTTATCAATGGTAACAGTAGCTAATTCAAATGCCTCGTCTGAACGAGTATGGAGCAAAATGAGCTTGATCAAAACACTATTAAGGTGTAAATTAACATTAAAAAATATGCAAGCTCTAATCATGGCGTCAGAATTAGTAAATAGCTAAGGAGGCATTCGGAGTTTTATACCAAGTGAGAGCATGATCAAGGAATCGATAATCATCAAATCAAGGTATCCAACATCTCATCCTGCTTACAAGTTTTTAGAATTTTTCTCACCAGACGTGATAATTCAATGTAAAAAAGATGAGATTATGTTCAAACCAAAAAAAAAACAATCACGTGAGATATTTAAATAGAAACGGCAAAGGTTTAAAAAGCAATGAGAAAATTCAGTCTATAATTACGGAACGCACACAATATGCACTCGCTGCGCTCGGGCCCTAAACTACGCCGTGCCAAAAAGTGTTACTTATGGTCCTTGTATCGAAAATTACTATTTATTTGGCACTGCAGGGGAAATTTATGAACACGATTATTCATTAGTTACACTTAATATTTCAAATTAATCTAATATAGCATATTCAAGTATCCGGTTTTAAATACTTAATTTCAATTACGATTCATTTATACATAAAAATTTGTGTACATATTTTTCTCCTAAATAGTTACTTCTGTTTAATATGTATATGCCCGACTCTCAGTGATATCGAATGAACAAACAAATTTTTTTTGCCTACACGATACACTTGTTGTTTCCAATGTTTGAAATGTCCCGAAAATTTATTCAAATTTTTCAACTAAAGATTTTGAAGAATGTCTCCGCCAAGTCATACGTAGAAATGATATGCAGAGGGGCAAATCCTTCCTTGTCGGTCACATTAGGGTCGGCACCCCTTCTCATCAACAGTTCAACTGCATTTTTTTTAAGATTCTGCAGAACCAAGAGCGATGGTGTGTCAACCTGATAGTTGTGATCGTTGTTTTTTTTGTTGTTACTCGGCACAGACAGTAGCAAGTGCAATGGTGTGTGACCGTATTTATTCTGAGCGTTGACCTGGACCGTGTTACCGAGTTCGTCGTTGATGGCGAAAAATTTTTCCAATAAATCACCCAAGTCAATGGAGTAGTATAGCTTGCAAATTGTGTAGTACTATGTAGGTTCCAAATTTTCATTTTTCTGAAATTTTTTCATTCCGAAATTTTTTTATTCCGAAATTTTTCTTTTCTGAATTTTTCATGTTCCGTTTTCAATATTCCGATTTTTAAACATTCCGAATTTTACACATTCCGAATATTTATAATTCCTAATATTTATCATTCCGAAATGTGAACATGACTCAAAACACGCAAGAAATTTGTTGGTGTCAAAATTAAGGAAAAATATTCCGAAAAAATATACCGGGATTTTGAACGGCTTACGTTACGCTCTATGTTCATATTGGTTAAAGCATTGTAGTTTTGGAAATATAGCGAGGAAGCTGCAATGGCTAGAAATTTTAAAAACGATGCATTACTATATATTTTTGACTTCAATAGACCCAAATTTCAAATTTCGTTTTGATTTGAAAAAAGGGCGAAAATTATCGATTATATTATCACGATCTTACGATGTTATTAGTACCACATGTTTGAATTCATCTTTCACTTTTTACCGACTGTTGAACACGCGCTGCCTCGAGAAAGAGCTGCAACGAATTATTTGTCCGTCGGTCGAGGCGAGGATGCGCTCTGACTTTGCTCTTGCCGAAATTCGTGGCATCTGCTCTACACGAAACATAACGTTGAAGCACTATGTATTTCAGTGGGTGTTTTTGTTTTCACTTTTCTATGATGAAAATTTTCCGCGCTATCATTTTTTGAGGCTGTTTTTAGATAAAACAACGTATAAAGTGTTATGTCGATTGTTAGGATTAATAATTGGTTCGCTATTTCCCTTTACTTCGCAATATACACCATTTGAAATGTTTAAAACTACATTAAAATTAATTGTTTTATTGTTGGCCATTTGTCTGTTACAATTATGTTAGACGTATTGGGCGCATTTTAAACGACCTAAAAATGACAATTTGACCGTTTTAAAAAAATTTAGATCAGCTTTAAAACACTTTGGATACGATGATACTACTACAAGTCTTCATCACTAGATGGCTACGTACCTTTATCTGTGAAATCTGCGAGTGACAAAGTCAACATGATTGTAGAACTTGCGCTCATTCGTGATCAAATGTGTAAGAACTATTATTTACGCCGAAACCGGTATCAACGACTCTCCTAACAGTTGACTGGCCTACCATCGACATTATTTTTGTTATAAAATTAAAATAAAATTTACTTTAACCATTGAAAATAATTGAACACCATTACATACTTGATGGAGGTTAACGTTTTTCTTGTTACTTCTCCTCCTCTGGAAGCTTCCCAGATGCACTTCCAAGTCAATTAAATTTTTTTCGACATATCTATTTGCACTTTTCCGATGATGTTTTTGACATGTTTTTGACTTTTCCAATGATATTTTCTCTCAAAATCAAAGTGATCAAAGGTGCAAGACAGAGAGAGAGAGAGAAAAGACGCGTACACAGAGTGCACATGAAGTTTTCGCGCGGCGCATCATGGATATAAGGCTACATATAGGAGTACTAGCGCGGTGGCGGCGGCGGCGTCTCGAGGGGTCACAGGGTAGGGTAGGTGTATGCGCTATATGTATACACCGATAGTGCCGAGCGCGTCGAGAATACAGGAGACGACGCTCAGTGCCGCCGCTACCAGCGCACCCCTCGGAAGCAGAAGGCCGTCGCATCTCTCTCGTTCGTGTCAAGTATCCGCGTTGTATACCGTGTGCATCGTTGCAAGAGCGCGTTTTTGCAGTGTCGAATTTTTTTCCGCCCCCCCCTCCCCAGCGATATACTAGTGAGTGCGATATGTATATATTTTTTATTTTAAGCCAAGGAGACGCGTGACGAGATAGCTTTGGCATTTGTCACTTTAATACTTAAATGGTATTCTTACATTTGTGCCATAGCTATATGTACGCAAAGACGCGGCATGTGAGTCATCCTCAGTGAGGAAGGTATATATAGGTATCCTCTCTGTCTCTATTTATTCTTTTTTTTCCGAATGCAAAGCAACAGCGATCGCATCTGAAAATCGTTCAAGTTTATTTCATACGACCAAGTACGTATTAACGAAAATCACGCGGGTGATAACGCTGTAATAACAATAATATTCCGCCGTGCCATAAGTAATGTGCCAGTGTTTTTTATCGACGCGAATAAAAGGGAAGTGCATCGCGCAGAGAGTCATTAGTTACTAACTATAACGAGAATCGGTTAAAAGCATATCGTTCCTCTTTCTCGAGTACCGTCTGCTTTCGACGATACTTGCATTTTTTTTTCGTAATCTCGCGACAAAGGAAACGAAAAGCATACGTACATTCGCGTGCAAAAAAAAATAAATAAATAAAATAATAAATAAAATTGACTACGATCGAAGCTTTAAAAGTGTGATTATATAGGAGAATCGAAGCAGATATACACTACTATCGGCAGAAGCCTTTGGCAATGTAAGTACCTTCCAACTGTATACGTACACATATACTTTTACTACTACTATTACTACTACTACCACACGCAGAGCGTCTTGCAGACACGGATCCGCANACTCGTATCGTAGTTGCCGCGAACGAATTCGTGTGCACGCACACCCCCGTGTTATGCATTATCATATACACGGTACTCTTGTACTTGAGCTTATATATATGCTTCTGCAAAGGAGCGAAATTAAAAAATTTGATAATTCGATCGTTCGGGAGACACAATTCATACTCATTGTTGTACAATTACGAAGCGAGCAAAATTTTACGTCCTTTAGCCGCGCTTTATAGTCTTTAGGATTACTATATGCGTACTCGCAGCTGCAGACCTCGGGTAGAGTTGCAGCCTACGATTAATTACATTTTGCTGCGCGACGCGCATATACATATACAAGAACTGCGCGTTTACCAGTAGAGAACACAGGCGGTCACAACAGCAACGGCAATTTTGCAAGAAACTCCGGTGGCTGCTGCTGCTGCTACTGTACAAGTGGCGAAAAATTAGCATAGCTCGCAAGGGGCCGGGGCATTAAAATGCCAAGCTCCGACGAGGAAACAAAGCTCGGGTGGCACCGCCGCCGCCGTCGCTTGTTTGGCCGCATGTTTAAACGATAAATAAACGAAAAATATTATCAACTTTTCGGGCTGGGCAGCAGAGGTAACAAGAGCAGCGAGCAATATAATATACGCGTGGAGACTCGAGCCTCGAGTCGCAGAGAAAATATTTATACAATCTTATATATATTCCGAATAGCCCCGTTTGTGCGTATACCTACAGTGGCATAGGCGTAATGTAGTTTCGCCGAGACGTGCGAGGCATCGTAATTCGCCGGGCGCTAAGTGTGCGTACAGTATACGGGATGTACGAGAATGCGTTTATGCGGCCACCGGCGCGGCGCAATCACGACGAACTCGCGCGACCCACGCGATGCGTAATAATAATTGCCCTCGACCGAGCGAGACACTCTCGACGATGGCATCGCGATCTCGTTGGATATATATAGATTAGACTGGAAGCAAAAAAAAAAAATTTTTTTATTTCGCCCGGACCAAACGGAAAAGTGATCTATGTACCAAAAAAATAATCTGTGCAAAATTTTAGCTCATATAAATTGAGATAACCCG
>CACVKI010143762.1:0-11673 GCA_902732785.1 Trichogramma evanescens | reverse complement strand
AAGCCTACACAGCCACGGGCCCGCTCTACAACGGACCACACCTGCAGCCGACAGCCGAACAGCCCTGCAGCCGACAGCCGAACACCAGCCGCCGATTCGAACGCCGCCGCCGAAGAGAAGCCGATAATTTGTAAGCAGCAATTGATGTAACTAGAATTAAGCCTTTAAATAAACCGTCTCTCGTGAAAGTCAACCAGCCCTTGTTGTTCATTTCCTCAACCTCGCCCCACCCAGGAGACATAGAGTCATTCAGTCAGCAGACACGTTTAATTGATTATTTAAGTAATAGATGGGCTAAAAACCCGTCATTACACCACCAATAGACAGTACACAGACAGAAGGTCTGAGAGATTTTGCATGTGACAAGTAAAAATTTGGGGTTCTAAGCAATTTGATCAGACACACAAAAACAGTACATGACATTCGCAAAGATTATACGAACGCGATAGATGCGAGAAAAATTGTGGACGAAGATCAAATTTGCTTTTGCACCAAAAGACAATACAGGAAGGTCGGGAAGATTTCGCATGCAACAAATGCGAAAGGAAATTTGGAAGTAAATCAGATTTGTTAAAGCACCAAAAATCAACCCACGAATGTCTTAAAGATTAGGGATGTGATAGATGTGGAAAGATGTTTAGATTTGAATCAGTTTTGCTCTTACACCAAAAGACAATACACGAAGGTCGGAAAGATTTCGCATGTGACAAGTGTGAAAAAAAATGTTCACAAAAACCGAATTTGCTTTACCACCAAAATACAGTCCATGAGAGTCGGAATGATTACCCATGCGACAATTGCGAGAAGAAATTTGGACGAAAATCAGATTTATTCAGGCATAAAAAAACAATACACGAAGATCTGAAAGATTTTGTGTGCGATAAGTGTGAGCAGAAATTTTAATAAAAATCTAATTTGCTCTACCCCCTAAAAACAGTAAAAGAATGTAGCAAAATTACGGATGTGACACGTGCAAAAAGAAATTTGGATTTAAATCAGTTTTGCTCTTACACCAAAAGAAAATACACTAAGGTCGCGAAGATTACTCATGCGACAAGTGTGAGAGGATATTTGGAAGCAAATCAGATTTTTTGAAACACTAAATGACAGTTCACGAAGATCATTAAAATATAACTTCATCGAATTTCCCCTTTGAATGTGACATTTGTCATAAATCGTTTGCATACCAGGCAGAGCTCGAAAGACACATTATTACAGTTCATAATCATAGCAAACCATTCGAATGTGAAAATTGTCAAAAATCTTTTGGACATAAAAGTAACCTCAAACGTCATATCAAGGAAATTTATGAACGCAGCAAACCCTTTGAATGTGAAATTTGTCAAAAATCATTTGGAGAAAAATAGTAATCTCAAAACTCACTTAAAAGCAGTTCATAATCACAACAAACCCTTCAAATGCGACATTTGTCATGAACCTTTTGGTTATAAAAGTACCCTCATGTTATAAATGTTCATTAAATGTTTTGTCGTGATTGTGAAAAATGCTTTATGCATTGTTACTACATAAATTGAAATACTAATTATGAACAACTTTATCGCTGACGTGGCCTGATCCACTCCCACTACCTCAATTATCAATAAAATCAAATTGAACAGAATTGACAAAAATGTATAGTGTACATATGCTAAAACATGTATCATTTACTACGCATCATGAGTATAGACGCGTGCGTAAAGCTATAGCTCGAGCCATACTAAAGTCTTTTCAATGTGTTGTTGCTACAATACACAATTGATACTCTAGCAGCTAATGAAACTCATATCAGAATGGTGTCATGTTAACGAACAATTTGTTCAGGGTTGAACAGAAAACTGCATTTATTTTTTTTTCACGCGTTAAATTGTGTCAACCGTTAATTCTAATATAATCAATCGAAGAGAACTATAAGAAATGTTTGTATCGAAATCAGTTGAAGAAATAATATTGAATTGAAATACGCAATTACAGTCTGAAAGATTTTCCTGAGCAATTTTGTATGTTTTCTTGGTGAAATCCATAAAAATACTGCAAATATAAAAATTTGTTCATTTATAATTATGTATTTAGCGTTTTAACAACGATAAATGTGTAACTGTCAACAGTTCCAGCATGAGTATATTGTAGAATTAATAGATAGAATTAATTCTTCTCGAAACTCTTCGAAATTTCTATATGGGGCAAATTTCCTGAAGTGTCCTAGCGCTCTGCCGCGCGGCATTTTTTGGCCAAATCACTCAATTTCTAACTCGCTGTAAAAGTATCAAAACGTACCTAAAAAAAATAACTGACTAGTGATTTCGATAGGAAATTTCCTCAGCTTTCCGACGGTGACATTAGATTTTCAAAAATTTTCCATTTTCACACGGAAAATCGTCGTCAAATGTTTAGAGCTCAATATCTCGAAAAAAGCCCCTTTTTCCTTTTTTTATTGTTTCAATCGAAGGATGAGGTCTTTTTACATCGGGTATGGTAGTTTTCAGAGTGTACTTTTGTTGAATACTGAGTAAAATACGGGAGGTTTTAGTTAGCGCCCGGCCGTCCGGATGCGTGGTTCCCATCGTTGCGCGGCTTGCTATAATTTTAACTCGTACGTATAACGTTGTAATTTGACAAAAAAAATAAATGAAAATATGGTTTCAATGGGAAATTTCCTCAGCTTTCCGATGATGTGATCGCATTTTCTGAAATTTTTCATTTTCATTTGAAAAATTGCCATCAAACATTTAAAGCTCAATATCTCGAAAAGAGCCTCTTTTTTCGCTTTTTTTATTGTTTCAATCGAAAGATGAGGTCTTTTTACATCGGGTATGGTAGTTTTCAGAGTGTATTTTCGATCAAAACTATGGAAATTATAGGAGATTCTTCTTCAATTCGCCTAATTTTCGTGTGTTCGCGGTAATACGATAACTTCAAATCTTTTTTTAAAATCTAAGTTACATAAATAATATTATCCAAATTTTCACTAGTTGCCCAGTGTGAATCATTCCGTTAATTTTATCAATCATCATTTTATTTTTTAATTTTGTTTTTCATCTTTCATTTCGCAGAATCGAAGTTCGGAAAAAACATTTTAATGCGTAAGGCATGAAAACAAAGTCACCGTTTGTATCTTTTATGCTTATTTACGTTGGACGTCCCCAGGTGGCGCCGGCTCAAGAGCGTCACTCTCGCAAGTGCCAAAGCGAATAAGCGAGCATATAAGCGAGCGACTCATCGAGGCGTATGCGCAGAGACGTTTGGTTGCAAACTGGTGAGCTTGGATCCTTGCTTTTGTTTGACTCATGGTTTATCGAGTCTTGAGTGATGTACGCATCGAATGTTCATTATTTTTATGTGGATATTCAATGTTCGATCACATCTAACTCTTCTTGCTAGACGTGAAAATCGTGTTGCCGGTTCGAGTTACGTCATAAAGTCGTGATGTTGTTTATTAATTTTAATACTTTCTCTAGCAATTGGGACAAGGAGTGCTTCATGCACTAATGCGTAATGTGTGCCGGACACCGCAAAGTAAAGATACTTGGACCGTTTGCTTGCCATAAAGCTTTTAAGCCTTTTTTTAGACCCATTCATCGTATTTCAGCTATCGCATGATGTCGCATAGACATTGTCGGTGTAATATTTGCTTTTTGAAATGAATTTTCAATGCACTGTAAAATTCGTTCAGCACTGGATAAAGCTTTATAACCTTTTTCAAAAATTGGTACTACTTCCCAAAATAACGTCTCGACTTCAACAATTTTAAAATTAGGTAGTCTTACTTGGATTGACAGAACATGCTCTTTAGAAATGCATATCGAATCATCGATACTTATGGTGAACAAATTTGTGCGTAATCAATATTCTATACTGTTCTTCAGCGAAGTTAACGAATTTACTGTTTTTTAAGCGAAGAATCTGCTGAAGCGCCTTCTCAAAATTGAAATATCTCTCCTATAGTAATAAATTTATTTGTCAGGATATAAAAAACAATTTTATTATTAGTTAGCAGGATCGTGAACAGTGGCCACTTACCTAAATTGGTCGTTCTGGGAGGATTCAATGTATACAATTCATAATGCATATATTTTATACAAAGCTCATCTCGATATTTTTCTAGGACTCGAGGTCTAGGAGACGAAAAATACCTATATTGTATATTTGAGAATCGTAAATCAAAAAATACGTAAAGATTGTTGCACTTAATAGATATCTACGCAACGAATGTAGATGTTGTTTTTGTATAAAACGAAAACTTGCAACGAGTTGATTGTAACGAGTTTTACTGAAAACCTTATTCATACAAGTTACATGCAATATTTTATAGCACAAGAGCCACTAGCAGCGTAGTTGAGATTTTTAGGTTCGAGTGCTATAGAAACTTTTTAAAAATTAGCAAGCATATTGATGAAGTGAATTATTAATGAAGTGAAAACTCCATGGCGAAAAGCAATCTTCCACTTAGTGTAGAGATTACCCCGAGAAAGAATAAATTGATGGAAAATACGAATACTTACATTTCTAAATTCAATAAGATCTGTGTTAAGGATTTGATAAATAACTTTGTCTCTCTTCTTAGCTCTCTGCAATAATAAAATGTTCATAATAATGCATTGCACAAAAACTACAAGAAAAATAAATTATGCAAATGCATTTTACTTTTTTTTCTCACTGTTCAATTTTGACCTGATAATCGCTAGCAGCAAAAGAACTGCTTTCATAGATTCTGAATAGGAATAAGTTAGAGTTTTCATTTAATTTATCAAATAATTGAATATCACATTGAGTTATGAAAATGCCAAAGCTAATTTAAAAATGAGAATTTTCATAAGAGTAGTTTCCATAGAAAAGTGGAAAGACATAAATTACATTAAGGCTCTGGACTAACAAGGAGAGCCTTTCATCTGCGGGTCACAGATCCTTACCAAACTTGTTTGGGGGTCTTCTTGTACATAATAATAAAGCCCCCTATGGTTATTTTATTCCAATGGGCCCTGGAAAGAGTTATAGAGCAGAAAAAAGTATTAAATATAATATAATGTTAAAAAATACCACTTATTGGTATCAGGCCTTGTACGGTCAAGTCTAACTCTCTCAAAAATATTTGTACATGAACTTTTATGCATTCTAAACACTTTTGCAAATAATAAACAATTGAACTCAATTGGTTTGCTGTGTAAGTTTTGAAGAGCGCACCAATTTGAGCTAAAATTAACGTACCAAACAAATATTGATGTAAATTATATGAAAATGTTTTTATTTGTATAACTCACAAATCCCTTCTCTTCATCTATTCCTGACACTCATCTGGATTCAGATTCACTCCAGATGAGTGTCAGAAATAGGTGAGAAAAAAAGAACAGTAAGTTTTATAAATGAAAACATTTTTACATGATTTAATGTAAATATTAGTTGATAAATGCATAAATTTTAGCTCAAATTGGTTCGCTCTTTAAGACTTTCTCAGTAAACCAATTGAGTTAAATTGTTTATTGATTGAAAAGGTGTTTTGGACATTGAAAAGTCAAAGTATAAATACTTCTCAGTCAGTTAGACTTGACTGTGTAAACTTGATACCATTATACGCTAATATATGGTATTTTATACTTTATATTATATTATATACTTCATGGTGCTTTATAATGGTTTCCAGGGCCCATTGGAACAAAGTAACTATAGGGGGCTTTATAATTATGTACAAGAAGACCCCCAAACAAGTTTGGTAAGGATCTGTGACCCGCAGATGAAAGGCTCTCCTTGTAAGTTTTTTACTGAGAATAATGAGTACATAATTGTTCATCTCTATATAAGCTTTGACATTTCTCAAGTATCAATTTGAATAAAGCATTAGACTTTTGATCATTTCAATAAATTCATTTGATGTGAAGTACGCATTACGATGAGTTTGGCATAATTTGTAGTTATGTAACGCTGACTCGATTGTAACGCCAATCCGTTTCATATCTCGAGTCCTACAATGTCATTGTCACTAATTGTTACAGCGAGCTACCATAAATGAATTTATTTCCCAGTAGAAATTGAATTGTAAACGACAGTTGAGACGCTTGATGTATTCTCGATGAAGGACACCAAACTTGACTCCTGTCATATCAATATAGTTGCTTTGCTTTTTCCATACCTATATTTAAACATATCATTAAAATTTCGATGCTAATGACTAATGGTATTATATTATGGTAATAGGTTGAACACAAGATGTCAGTAGTATTTAACCTGTCTGCATGTTTACATTGAGATAAACTGTGAGCATTTGGCTGTCAGTTGTCAATGTTGTAACTATATGTAATAACTAAATAATATGTGTGAATGTGTAAATATTTGTTTTATACGCGATGAGAAATTATTTTCATGTGCATTTGTGAGGCGATAAGTGATAATTGCAACAAATTTACAAACAAATGTGTACGCGATGTCACTCGAGCAACTGAATTATGTGTAATGTTCATGTTATTAATTCATGCCTTCATAAAAAGTTCATTTATCGTTTCTATATGTCTCACTGTGTGCATTTCCAGACCAGTTGAAACAATATTGAAGTTCTTAGTGTTAATGCTAAGAGTATCATTAATGTGTTGTGTATTTCAGTTAGTTAATTACCAAAATATAATTCAAGATCTACTTTGGTAATTGTTTGACTGAAATGAGAACAATGATGTCCACCAAACTCATTGAGGTAAATAGTTTTAATGTTTTGTTACAATCCTACATATAATATGCATAAGTAATCCAATAAATGCAACTCGACTTTGGCTTATAAGGTAAAATAGACTGCTTATATCCATGTGAATATGATACTTGGTGTTTTGACATGAGTAAGCAGTTGAAGTGTACTCATTCAAGCAAAAGAAAGTACAAAATTCCACCAAAGTCGAGTTTCAGACATGGTTTTATTGTATTAGTATGAGAAATAAGGTTTTATTCATCTTCTTTCTCGCTTTTGTGGAAATTTATGTGTTCTAATAGAGACTCAGTCATGAAATTTATTGGAGAGTTGTATTTTGGTATCAGAAAGAACATACTTCATTCTGAGCCAAATTGAAATATACAAACATATTTACTTTGGGACTTTTAGCCATTTTTTTCATTTTTAATGAGAAAAGAGTAACCGTATAGACTTATAACATACAAATTTGAATTTCTCACAGTTTTTTTAGAAAAAAAACCTATGTTTGCTAATTTTTTCAGAAGGATGAATGACTTTTGGAGGGATAAATAAATTTTTCAACTTCATCGTTGAGCCTGTAAGGAGCCCAATCGAAAGAGGGCCAGGGGTCTTTTGCTGGGTGAAATTTCACCTTTTTATGTGCTCTTTGAGCATACAATGTCAGGGCATAGATTAATTTTTGGGCTGCAACACCTGGTTCGGAATAGCCCATATATATGGGTCAGATTCAGAATTTTTGAAATAAACCTGCGGACGAGGTCCACGGATTTTCCTGAAATTTTGGTATGTTATATATAGTACATCATAAAAGGGTCCAAAAACAAAAATAACAAAAAAAGAAATTATATCTAAACAAATTCATGAATTTATTTTATTTTTTAATTTATTCATATAAAAAATTAGCTACATTTAACAAGACCAGACACAAAAAATCACCACGAACTCTGTCTTTCAGCCGCCAAGCAAATATTATACAAGTCCTCGTTCGTTAAATTTTCGATGATCTTTTCGCAGCAGAGAAGTGGCAGTCGATAGTGTATCAGCAGCAAGAATGACTCTAGTGCCCAGTTCCAGAAAAATCTCCTCGACATTAACTCGCACAGGTGCATGCCGCGAGCATTGAGGGCATCCTCCGGAAAATCCGAGTTCGAAATCTCCGACCACCTCCAGGTTTTCGATAGCCGCGCCAACTTGCGGTAATCCGAGTACTTGAGTACTTTGGCGGTCTCCTCGGGTCGTCGGTGGGTCAGGTCGTAAAGACACGACAGATTAAACTTTCGCGAGTATTTTTCCGCCTCCCGAGCCAACTCGTCGTGATCGCACGTGGATTGAAAGAAATCGCCCGGGCTTGGGAACCACTTGTGCTTGGCGAACAATCGCATGATCGTCAGGGCGTCCCCGAGGTCCAGCTCGTAGCCTCTCCTCTCCAGACGCTCGACGCAGGCCAGAGCGGCCGACACTTGCCTCAGTTTGAAGGTAAAATCGTCGGTGGGCTGCGATCTCGATTCATCGAAGTAAATGAGAGCGGGAAAAACGAAGCTGGAGAGATCAGCGCCACGATCCAAGAGCAAGTCGACCACGTCCGGCAATAGTCTCGCCACGGCCCATTGAAGAGGTGTTAGGCCCTTCTTGTTCCGAATATTGACCTGCACCGTCTGACCGATGTCACTGCAGATCTTGAAGAATTTCGCCGCTAAATCGTCGTCGTCTTCTCTCTGGCATATGACGTGCAGAGGAGTCTCTCCCTCCCTGTTAGCCAAGTTCGGATTTGCACCTCTTCTAAGCAGCTCCTCGGCCACCTTCTTGTTACCCCGATCCGCGGCATCGTGCAACGGTGCATTGCCCCACTTGTTCTGAACATCGATTCGAGCCATCGTTTGCCGTCGTTCGTCCCAGATCTCGTAGAACATCTTCACCAATAGATGGTCGCGGTCGTCGACGTACTCACTAATGAGGTGTAGAGGAGTCTCTGCATCGTTGTTGGCTAAATTTTGATCGGCGCCTCTTCTCAGTAGCAATTCGATCAGCTTACGGTTCTTGCATTTCAGAGCCAAATGTAGCGGTGTGTTGCCCCCCTTATCTCGGGCATTGACCAGCACCCGCTGATCGATGTCGTCGTTGACTTCGAAGAATAAATCCCCCAAAACGTTGTTGTCTCTCTTGCTGCAAATACGGTGCAGAGGAGTCACTCCCTCCCTGTTGGCTAAATTTGCATTGGCGCCTCGTCTCAGCAGCGCCTCGGCCATCCACTCGTCACCTCGGGCCACAGCCATGTGTAACGGTGTGTTGCCCCACTTGTTCTGAGCATTGACTTGAGCCGCCGTTTGCCGTCGTTCGTCCCAGATCTCGAAGAACATCTCCACCAAGTCATCGTCATGCTCCTCGTCATAGTCACTAATGAGGTGTAAAGGAGTCGTTCCACCATTGTTGGCTATATTTGGATCTACTCCTCTTCTCATCAGCAATTCGACCAGCTTATTGTTGTGGCATTCCAGAGCCAAAAGTAGCGGTGTGTTACCCATCTTGTCTCGGGCATCAAGCTGCTTCGATGGACATTCGTCTTTGCTAAACTCGAGCAGCATCTTCACCACGTCGATATCGTTACGGCGATATTTCTGGCAAACCAAATGCAGCGGTAAACGGCCATTATTGTCGGGCAAAGTGGGATCGGCGCCAAGTCTCAGCAGAGATTCGACCACGTGCTTGCAGCCACAATATCGATCCTTGGACCATATACAACTCGTCTGGTACACTCTCTGATACACTGTCGTCGAGGAGTCGTGACAATCCCGATAATGGTCTGCTGCGCAAATCTCGTGTAGAGGAGTCGTATCATACTTGTTGGCAAGATTCGGATTGGCACCGCTTTTCAACAATAGTTCGAAAACTTCCATACGAGTGTGCCGAAGAGCCAAGTGCAACGGCGTATCTCCGCTTTTTTGCCAGATAATATTGGGATCTTGACCGAGCTCTAAGAATTTCTCGACGACGTTGCCGCAGCCAAAGTGAACGGCCACGTGGAAATGTGTAAATCCAGATTCGTCGGTATAGTTGACGTCGAACCTGTCGTAAATCTTGAACAGATAAGGCAAGACGTCCTCCTTACTGCATCTAGCCGCGTGATGCACCGCAGTGGTGCGACGCCTGTACCGTCCAGATGGCTTACCCTCCTCGTTCAGTTCGAGCTTGTCCTTGTAGCCGGTTCTGGCCACGAACATGATAAATCGACGCTGTTTATCTAAATAATTGCGCTCTGAGTTTTTCACGGACTCCTTAAGAAGCCAGTCAATTTCTTCGGCACGAAAAACGTCTAGAAGATTCGGAAGCTGCACCTCCAAGTCGCTCGTCAAATGGAAAAGTCGAAGGAGAAGATCGCGTCGCTCCTCTACAATCTTCCAATCGACCGCTTCTCGCATCCTGTTTAATTTTTCTAATAAGCTGGACATCGTTCGGCACACTCACAAACGTGACACTTGTACTGTAAAATATTTTTCAATTTTTTTAACGAAAAAACCACAGGCCACAATCGACGATGATGTTCACGCCGTGAAGTTGTAACGTATACTGTCTACGATCGACACGTTGTAGTAGACACTAGAATGAAAAAGAACACATGGGTGCAGGTTAGATATGCTATGTGTAGCTACGATAAAAAAGTGAAAGTTCATTGTGGGAGGAGCATCTCGTCTGCGTGTATCGTATGCGTCGTACACGGAAAAACTCGCGCACGTCTGGGAGCCGTAAGTACAGTAAACACGCGGTCGCGCGTTACTGTAGGCTATACCTCATAACCAATATTTCGCGCTCAATCTGTTCGACTGTCTTTTGTCAACTCTGAGAGTACGCAGAGACATATTGGCAGTTACATGTGCATCGTGTCGTTTTCCAAGTTAAAACGTGACTGTATAATTGATATTTACTAACGAATTATAATTTTAAGAAAGTGTGTCGACAGTTTATGTGTGTGTTAAGTGCTGAAATTGTGTGGTTATTTCAGCCTGCACTCTAAATCTCGGAATCTCGCATTGTCACTGCAGTGCGAAGATTTGTTTTTTTTCAAATCATCGTCCGTATGTATGTATGTGTGTGTGTGTGCGTGTGTGTGCGTATGTCCGAAGCAAAATCTTAAAAATGTTACGATCGATTGTATAATATTCAATTGCATTCATTGTCGTTTGTAGTATTAATGAGGCCAGAAAAAGTTCTTTGGCAATACATGGAAAAAAAAAATTTTTTTCGATTTTTTGAAATTTTTTTTTGAAAAAATTTTTTTTCGATTTTTTTAATGTATCAATGAAGGAATTTTTATACTTTTTTTTCGGTACAATGAAAGCAGAGCAGTCAAGCTTTAATTTAAGACCAAAAAATCGAGATTCACCGAATATTATAACGACTGAAAATAAAAAGTTGTACTTTTGCTTCCTCATCGAGAAAGCTCTGTGATAGGCTCGAAAATAAGATTTTGAACCAGACCTCGTAGGACAATTTGGTTTACATATTTGTTAATTACATTGAATTCTCAACAAATGTCCGTATGTACTCGGAGAGAAAAATGTTGGAATGATTCCGAAGCGCTATGCATGGACATATTCCGTACTACGCTTCATGTAATATTTCCAAGCGTACCGCTGGAATTTGCACGGCACAAGATCTTGGGATTGACCGCGTGTGTTACCCCCACCGCTGCAGTTGCCGAAAAACGTAGCATCTACATGCTTGTGCATGCGACTACATGATTGTGCCGCTACGGTTTTCGGCAACAGCAGCGGTGGGGGTAACACGCGCGGTCAATCCCAAGATCTTATGCCGTGCAAATTCCAGCGGTATACGCTTGGAAATATTACATGAAGCGTAGTACGGAATATGTCCATGCATAGCGCTTCGGAATCATTCCAACATTTTTCTCTCCGAGTATGTATGTGTGTGTGTGTGTGTGTGTGTGCGTATGTCCGAAGCAAAATCTTGAAAATGTTACGGTGGATTGTATAAATTTCAATTGCATTCAT
>CACVKI010143761.1:342-13522 GCA_902732785.1 Trichogramma evanescens | reverse complement strand
CTGTGTTTGACTGTGGGCAAAATATATACATGTTATTATGTCGTTTTTTTTGCAGGATTCAGATAATTTTTAGATTTCTCTGCTCAATGTAAAATGAAATGATGCAAACGGTCAAACTTACTTGATGTAGTAGAAAAATTGTATTATATCACCTGTTGATTACAATTAGCAACAATTAAAAAGGAAAAATATGATGGTAAGTATCCATTATCAATTATAGTATTAATTCTCAAAATTAGTTCAGAAACTTTGAAGTTTATTTCAAAGTTTCAGAAAATGTGAATAATTGTACATTTTAAAATAATTAAATAGGATAAAAAAATAAAATAGGACAAAAACAAATTTTTGAGCTGATTCTGATAAAAATAATTCGGAAGATTTGTCGTTTTTTCCTTGAAAAAGTTCGGATTACTTTTCATGCGCCGAGCTAGCGAGCGACCACACACGAAAATATGCGCGCACGCACACACCCATTGGTCTTGGACCTGCGAGTGTATATATCTGAGGGGAGAATCAGCCTGTATATGTGTGCGGCGCACACATACTGTGCGCCTGCTGCTATACTCTATCCCTCTCTACGGCCGGTGTTTAGGATTGATTTTTGAGGATTAGGACTAGTTTCTTTTCTTTATCATTCCATTCTGTTTTTGATGGGCCTTTGTTAGGCCGATGATTCCGAGGTGTTTGAAGATTGCATCATAATGGGGTACTTTGACCATTTTTGTTACATGCACGCATGTGGTACACGTGTACATGTGCGTATGCGTGTATATATAGCAGCGGACTCTGTCTATATAGGCAGTCGGGGACGTGTGTAGGACTCGCGCGCGCGCCTGCCTCATACGTATATTACCATATACGCACTGGAAGCACGCGGCTTTTTGATCGGTTACAATGATATTGGTATATTAGGGAGCAAAAAGAAAAAAAATAACACAACACTCCTCCCGAAGGGTGATAGATGCTGCTGCTGTTTGCGTGTTGTGTGCGCGTGTAACGCGAGCCCACACGTATATTATAATAAATAAGAACCGTGCATTATAAAAGAAATTACATCATTGTTCTGCTGCAGCGCAGCCTTTGTTTCGGCCGAGAGAGAGACCAGAGTGCTCTTTTCTCTCCTCACTCAAATTTTTCAACCTCTCTTTACTCTCTCCTTTGATCATCGTGTGCTTTTGAGTGCGAATGCTAATACATTGGGACTGATCTCCTTAAGAAGAAGTTGTAAAAGACGAGGATTTTCCAATGAAAAATTGCTACTGCACGCTGCATCAACGTATCGCGATCGAAACGGCGATAAGAGCGCGATCGTTCAATTTTTCCTGTATCATAGCGCGCGCGAATTACTTCGCGCTAGAAGTCTGCGTATACGCCTCGCGAAATTCACATATTATCGACAACAGCACAACAGCACGTAAAAATTTCGAAGGAGTCGATTAACGAGCAATTCGAGTAATCGCGAGAATATACAATTTGGATATAATGTGTCAGCGCGGTGAAAGCCGATACACATACGCGTCGCGCAAAGTACCAAAAATCCTCGCCAAAATTAACTTATGTAAAAGGTATCGGTACGAACGATGTACGCAAAAAAAAGCCGGTAAACTCGTATTACCGCATCTCTTTTTAATAACAAAAAATATTATGTATACGCGTACACGTACCCGATAATATTTAGTCGAGCAGATCGTCTTTGGTAACGACGCCGAACGTACATAATTGTTTATGAGGTAATTTTTGCACAATTAAGTTTCGTCAGACGCGAGGCAGAGGGGCAGTTTCTTTCGCACGTGCATGCAAAGCAGCCTTTAACGATCGCGAGCCGATGTATATATTGTATAGGAAAAGAATTCTAATTTTTTGGCCGCAACCGAGCGGCTTTACTAATAATATCGGCTTAGGTAAAACCCAACGAGAGTTTAATTTACAACCGCACGTAGAGCGAGTGTACGTGGGCTTTACATGGACTACAAACACCGTATACGATTTCACTTGTTTTGCATTTCTGTATCGATAACTTTTTGAGCAATCGTACCGCCAATAGCTAGATTGATCAATTAGACATGAAGAATATTATCGGATGATCATCGTCGAACGACCGTTAAGATCTTCGGTGTATATAGTGATGTTAATAGTGTCCGACTGCGTAACTGTAACTGCTTCCTAGTGTGTGCGTTTTGGGCAGTGCGCTCGGAAATTACAGTATGTAAATAAGCTTTCAACTACTCCGAGTTATCGAGATAAAGAAAAAAACAAAGTTAATTTGTTGGGTACAATACACAATGTGACAATTCTATGCTAATGTATAGATGTAGACCTGAGCTAATATTCAAGAAATTCATCATTATTACAGAATTGAATATCTTATCGTTATATAAAACAATTCAGTATTAATTATGGCTTATCTAACTGTAGTGTCAGGAACTTTATTTCTAGGATTTAACAAACTAGACATAAAATATATGTCGATAAAGCACCAAGTAAACAGAACTGATTGGCACGAACAAAAAATAATTAATTAATATAAATAAGAAATAATTAATTCTCTTTTACTTATTTGCTCCATGTAAATGTTCATAAATACGTTTAGCTTTTTCCATGCTTGACCGAATTTGTTTGTTCATCAATGTTTTGTTTTCTTCGTAATTACCTTTATCTAGCCAATAAGACAAAATCGTTTCTGAAAAAAAAGAATATCGAGTTTAAAATAGTTATATTAAGCAAAAAATGCTGACATTAAAAGTACGATATTACATATAAATTCAAATTATTTTACCGCACCTAGAGTCCAAAAAAAATTATAAACTAAAACATTTGTTTACTTTTAACGAGGCTCAGTTTCACTGGGTCTAATTTAGGCTTGGCTTCGAGGTTTTTATCCCGTGCCAAGTTCGCGTTAGATTGTTTGCCAGTAATACTAGCGGCACCCATTTCAGGCACGGTAAACACCTTCTCCATCAGATCCTTGGTGAAAAGACTTATGGAGTTTTTACGGCATGCGTTCAGGATTTTGGTACATATTTTAAACTCATCAGTGGAACTGCTCGAGCTCGTTGAGGCCTGAAAGTAGAAATTTAATGTTACCAAAAACAAAACGATACAACATATTTGAATCATTCATCGATATTATTTACCTTTTCTACAGTATTTTGCAAAATTGTAGGTTGAGCAGGCAACTTTTTATCAATTCTTTTTTCCTTATGCTCCAATATTTCTGATTTTATGTCTTCTTCTATTTCTTGTTGTAATTCTGAATCCATGTCTTTTAGAGCCTGATTTATTGTATCTCTTAATTTCATTAGATTTTCTGTGTATATATTTTCTAAATTTTTCGCATCTTTTTTTCTTTTCACTTCATCCCTCTCGTATCTATAAATTTCAAGATTTAACTGGCAAACTTGATCTTCCAACTTCTGGCACTCTTCACATTTTATTTTGGCCTTTTTCTCGGTGACATTTTTGGTTTTTTCTGGCGAAATTGGTGAATTCGAGGCATTTGAGAAAGATCCACGTCTGCTTGATGGCGGAGTTGAATCGTTTTCTGAAATTTCTTTTTGTCTCTCCTTTGGTAAGTCTTCCTCTTCATAATCGTCGAAATCATCATAATCCAAACAGATCTGAAATGATAAAGTTTTATTGTTAAATGTTTTATTGTTAAATATTTTATTTCATTGTTAAATGTTTTATTGTTAAATTTTTTATTGTTAAATGTTTTATTTTATTGTTAAATATTTTATTGTTAAATTTTTTATTGTTCTTTCGATCATTGTTTAACGAAATTATAATTTTGATATATACCTCATTATTTAAAATTTCTTCATATACTTTTTCCTCAATCTCTTTTTTTGAATTTTTGATTTTTTTTGTTGAGTTGTGATTCTGATCGATTTTTTTCTCCTCGCTTTCTGCAGAAGAAATGATCGGTTTTTTTTTTGAATAAGTTTGTTCGCTGAAGTCTTGAATTTTCATTTTGGTTGCATGTTTCACAATTGGGTTGGCATTTGAATCCTGATCATCATCAGACGATGTATCACGAGCTCTTTTTTTGGCATTGTTTTTCCGATCAGTTTTGGTTTCAGATGGCATTTTCCCTTTTTTCACGAGAGAGTTCGAGGCTTCTTGCATTGATACCCAGTCTGAAAAAACGCAATATCAAAATTCATGAATATAAAAGTTCATAAAATGATATTAATATAATAAATAATAGTATTATTACCGCCAGTAGCCAAAATCCGAATAATGCCTTGCTTAAATTCAGCTTTTTCCAGTTTTTTTATCATTGTCTGCGCCTGCTCAATTTTAATTTGCGGCCAGTTTACAATTATTGATTTTTTTTCTTCTATGATTTGTTTTAAATTTTTTTGATCCTCTTTTTTTAAGAATTCTACAAAACCCGTTTGAATGAGATTGTGTTCGTTCGGGAACTCTACCAAAATACATTTGTCATTCGACAATTTGAGTGCTGACCCTTGGACTGTTGCCTTTCTTCCTCGGCTCCTAGTCGACATGTTCTGGAAATAAAACACATTGTTTTCAATAATTCAGAAAAATCATAAATGCAGTAGGCAATATAACTTAAAATTCAAGAAAAAGTATGATCCATGCAGGATTGTGAAGAGCGACGTGCAAGAGTCTGCATGGCAGTGCCAACTTAGCTATTAGTTAATTGATAGAATTTATGTAAAAAATTGTAATAAACATTTTGATTAAGGACATTATGATGATTTGTACAGACGTTTGATTATGATTGTATGATCAAATGTATGTACAATCTTTCACTTGTATACTTTTAATCTATACCAATAGCTAAGTTGGTACTACCGTGCAGTATCGATAGAGAAGTGACAGAGCAGACGCTTGCACGTCGCCCTTCACAACCCAGGATCCATTTCTGTCGTTGTCAAAACTATAGTCGACCATTACAAGTAACGCCGCACCGCCAGACAGACGCCAATCAAAGAATGTCAAAGTACTAAGTACAGAGTAAACGTATGAATATTAAACTAGATATATATTCTCTGAGTCAACTCTTAAAATCATAACAGAGAAATTTTTCATTTGAAAAGAAAAGTACTCTAATGTCAACAAAGCAGGCGACCATAACCTCGATTCTAACAATCTACCTGGCAGGCTGTATATACAAACTGAAAGTAATTAATTGTAAAACATTTAAAACATGCATAATGTTAGCTAACACATTTTTGTGATAGTTTATATATAATAATTACTTTTACATATAATAAAAACTTTTATTACTGAGATTTGCTTAGATTGTATAAAGTAAGTCCACACTAAAATGATTAGATTGATTATGTTCAATGTCATTGATTCGAGGTGTTTCTACTTAGTCAATTATAAAACATTCAAAATATAAGAATGATTCAATCTATACAATAGTTATAGATAGAATTTCTTTTTGCTCTTGAATGATGTGAATAATTTAACAAATCATAAGGCTTAATACCTTAGTAACTGAATAAGTTTAAAAATTATATATGATTTTTACATTATCAAAAACCTAATCTTTAAAAACTATTAATAAAGCACAATAATTATTGTTATTTCCCAGCGACTAAGCTGTTGCTTATAAACACTTCAACACAGCTTACTTTGTTTACATAAAAAATAAATGCCTCATTCAGCTGTTATAAATAATTATAATGCTATACATAGTAAAATTCTTTTAAACGCAAGGTTATGCTCATGCAAGTTGATAAATGTAGCGATACTTTCTCAAATATTATGAGAATGAATGATATTGACATTAGTTTATTAAGAGAAGTAATAAAACTTTGAAAAAACAAGTCATCATGAAATCAATTAAGATTTTTTTAATGGAATATGTATTGATTCCTATTAAAGACAAAGCAAGCAAATGGTACTTTAGTACAAATGACTTTTTTAACTAAGGTATTTTAAGAAATATAAGGCTGAAATCTACAATCATTAATCTTCAACAGTAATTTACATCAGATAATAAATATTCAATCTGTTATTAAAAAATGATGATATTAGTATATAAAGTACAAATGCGATTACTCAATGGATCCTGATATAGGCAAACGTTATCTATTAAAGACTTAACAAAAATGTAATAAATTAGATTGCTACTATTATTGTAATTGCCAAATTTGCCTCGTAGAACAGTCATTGAATAATACTTGAATTTTGAATGCTGGTAAATAAAATCTTTATGTAGGAAGAGCTCGTATTGGAGCAGTGATACCATTCAAAAGTTTATTGTTTATAAAAAAAAACTTTTTGTACTTTTGCAAACATCTTAAAACAAAAATTTGAATTTTTCATAACGAAGCTTAAAAGTATATAACACATGGAACAAAAACTCTTAAACAAAAAATTTTCTCTTTCAAGTAACTTGAATGTTACCTCAAGACTCAATTGATCACTTTCTAAAACCCTATTTAATATAGTTGGAGGATATTTCTATCTCTGTCACACAAGAAGATGCAGAATGCTAGATCGATGCCTCAAAAGAATTTGTTGCAAATAATTAAGAATTATAAAGTTCTTTATAAAGAGAAAAGACTCTGAAAAATTATTTTATTAAAGGGATGCAAACTTTCAAGTGATTGTAGCGTCTTGAGTACGTTTAGGTAGGAAGCTAACCTACTCATAACTCTTATATACTCTTAACCGTCAAATATCAAAATACCAAAACAAAGTTGAATTGAAGGGGCTTATTGAACATCATCAAATTATTTTATAAAAGGGACTTTGCATTGCAAATTTAGAAGTGACTGGGTATGTTTAGGTCTTCGGTACGTTTAGGTAGTAAACTAACCTACTCATGTTATACTCCTAACCGCCAAATATCAAAATACCAAAATAAAGTTAAATTGAGGCTTATTGAACATCATCAAGTTAAAAAAGTTCTGTAAAAATTACCTATTTCCTTAAAAGCCGAAAATTATTGTCCAAGGATGCTCCAAAATGCTCCAAGTTGTACTTTTAAAGAGTTCCAAACCAAATATAGTTATAAAAACTGTTGTTTCAGATATGTTCCAAACTTTTGTAAAACAATCTGGATAAAAACACAGAAAAAATGTATCTTTATTATGTTTAGTGTACTTGCTAATTTTAAGTACATTTTCTCAAGCTTACTTTAATTATAATTGTCAAGAAGTGCTGAAGCCAATATTTGAGTCTCTTTTACAAGTTAACGTATAATCAATGATCTTATACCTTCGAACTGCAAATCAAAGTGCCCACTTCTTTTGACGAAATCTAAACAAAAATGACAAATAATGAGAAAAAATTAAAAATTAACCATTTTGTTAATAGTTTCTGATTATTATTACAATGTGAGTTATGTTAACTTTTAGAAAACTTTTCATGTAAGAAAAACCCAAATGAAACTCGCTGCACATGAAATGACCATAAACATCAGAATGTCAAGATCGGTAACTGCATATCGTAAATTTGAAATCTTGCCAACTGTATATCACAAAATGCGGCTATGTCAATATATATAGGTGAATAGTAATATACAAGCGCAGAAAAGATAGAATTAGACAAAGGATGTCTATCTATCTTCCGCTGTTCTTTTTTTATTACATATAATATACCTATACATTGATTTCAAATTGCCAACATATACATGCAGAGATTACGCGTTGCTAATTGAAATTGAATTTTTTATTACACTAAACGTTTTCTGGTAGTTATTAGGATAGCTTGAGTTATCAGTGCAATAATAGAGAAAACTCGTCATAAAATGAATCATTTATTATTTTTTCTCTTTTGTAATGTTCGTTTAGATTTTGCGGTAAAGCCGCGCTTGAGCTAGGTTCAAATGTGCCAAACTAACCTGTAATAGATTCAAATTTCTGCTTCAGCTGCATCGATTTGACAGCTAACATTGATGTAAGCTTTAAAAAATTTACTTATTAGAGTTACAATAATTGATAATCATACATATTATGAAACACTAATTTTAGAACATTTTTACGTTTTTCTCATTATTTGTGATGTTTGTATAGATTATGCAGTACAGCAACGCTTGAGCTAAGCTCAATCAACTATACATCCAACATAATTGTGAGAGACTCCTGCTTCACCTGCATCGATTCGACAACTAACATTGATGTAAGCTTTAAAAAATTTACTTATTAGAGTAACAATAATTGATAATCATACATATTATGAAACACTAATTTTAGAACATTTGTACATTTTTCTCATTATTTGTGATGTTTGTATAGATTATGCAGTACAGCAACGCTTGAGCTAAGTTCAATCAATTATACATCCAACATAATTGTGAAAGACTCCTGCTTCACCTGCATCGATTCGACAACTAACATTGATGTAAGCTTTAAAAAATTTACTTATTAGAGTAACAATAATTGATAATCATACATATTATGAAACACTAATTTTAGAACATTTGTACATTTTTCTCATTATTTGTGACGTTTGTATAGATTATGCAGTACAGCAACGCTTGAGCTAAGTTCAATCAACTATACATCCAACATGATTTGTGAGAGATTCAAATTTCTGCTTTGCCTCCATCAATTTGACAGCTAACATTGATGTAAGCTTTAGAAAATTTATGTATCATTAATTAATTAGATTAAATATTCAATGGCATGAAGTAATTTTATATCTTGAGGTGTGACCAATGTGATAGCCATGCCATTTCTTCCAGCACGAGTCATTCTATTAACTCTATGAATGTACTCTTTAGGTACATTGAGCATATTATGGGTATGAATAATGAAAAAATTGGAACTTCTAAACATCTTGCAGCTACATCTGTAGCTATGAAAATATTGATCTGGTTAGATTTAAATTTGAAGAGATATTAAGCGCTCATTTTGCTTGATAATAGCAAGAAGAGCTACATTTTCAAACCCAACTTCATTCATTGTCATAGATATGAACTGGCAATTTTTAAAGTTTTAAATTCTGAATTAAAATATATTCTCAATAGTATTATAAATTTAATGATTCTTACCATAAAATTTTGCTTACTTGCACGTATCTGTGAATATCATAATCAAAAAATTTGCATTTTCAGTTCTTAAATTTTTTATAAATTCTACTAAAAATGTATCAAGTACATTATAGGGGCAAAGTACATATCTTTGATAAATAAATCCCACATAAATACTTCTATTGATGAAACTTGTTTTACTTATCCAATGCATCCATGATAGTATAGTAGATAGTGACTGTCGTTCTTTAGGAAGAGCATTGAATAACGATACTCATTTGTGCATCATAATTACCATAAGTGCTTAGTACATTTTCATTGTTTTCTCATTATGTGTTATATTCCTATAGATTTTGCGGTATATCAGCTGTCTAATCAAGGATATCGAATAATTCATTAGATCATATAATCTGTGAGAGAAACTCAAACTTCTGCTTCGCCTACTTTTGAAGAGGACTCACGTTTTCTTTTAACATGAAGCGAGCTCCGTTATTCAAAAGGGGACCTTATAAGTGTTATGATAATAACATTATTCCTGCATCAACTTTAAGGTCGCAAGCTTCAATTGCTTTAAAACGAAAACGAGAAGCAGCAAATTTTCTCAATAACGATGCAAAATTAATTGATGAGTTAGTTGTAAAAAAAAAAAATCATTAGAGCTGAATGAATCAGATGAAGATGTAGAAATGGATAAGATTATGGATAAGGCTATGGATAAAAATGGTCAAGATGATGAAATCGAAGACTCTTCAAATGATCATATGGAATTTTTTAATAAAGATGAAGACGATTTAAAAGATGAAAACAACGGGTTCAATGGTGGAAATGATGACGTTGACGATGAAAATGATGATGTCAACGATGAAAATGATGATTTTGACGATAAAAATGATGATGTTGATGATGAAATTGATGTTGTTCAAGATGAAAATTATGATGTTCAAAATGAAAATGATAATGTTGATGATGAAAATGATGCTATTCAGGATGAAAATGATGATGTGGACGATGAAAATGATGACGTATTTGACGATAATAAAGTAAGTTATTAAATGAAAATTTTTTATTAAAATGTACATTGATTCCCCCATCATGCCCCTTGATAAAAAGTTGTAATTCAGTATTCTCAAAAATATATTTCAATATTTGGGCCAAATTGAGTTATATGAAAAATCTATTGCTTTGAACTTTTATGCTCTTTGACACTTAAATAGGGGTTTGAGGATATGAATATGGCTTGAGTACCATTTTAAACTCTATTTTTGAATTTTATTATTCTGTTATTTTATACTTTTGTAAACACTGATTTTAAAAATTTTTCGTCCTATTTGGATAAATAACATGAGAATTTAAAATAATGTAGTTAAATCACGTAAGTTTCAATTATAAATTGAAATTTAAAAAAAATATCTTAGTTGTGGGGAATTAATATACGACACCATTCATGAACATGTTTAATTAATGATCTTTTAATAATAATTATTTTTTACTTGTTCTAGGCCATTAGCTTTGTATGCCACGATTCAATCTTAAACTTGACGGTACAAGAAAGCTCTTTGTGTATTTTGGCTCATGCTTTACGCTTCAACTTATCAGATAGAGCTTTGGAGTCACAATTGAAACTCGTCGACTTGCATCTACCTTACGCAGAACATCGATCAAAGTACAGGTTTCTCAAAAACATAAGTTTACCCCAGTTTATTGAGTATTATTTTTGTTACGAGTGTGCTATTATTTTAACATTTGAAAGAAACGAATGCCTTTGTCCTTCGTGTGGAAAAAAATATTCAAAGAGAATTTTAAAAAGGGAGGGGGAATATTTCCTTTACAATCCATTGGAGTCTCAAATCAAAGAATTTTGCAACTCAAAATTATACAAACACTTTCGAAAAATAGATCCCGATGATCGTTGTGTACTAAACGGAAAAATTTATAAAAAACTTGAAAGGCTTGGAATAATTGAACAAAATGATGTAACTCTATCGTGGAATGTCGATGGAGTATCTTTGATGAAAAGTTCAAAAAAAAGCACATGGTCTATTTTATTGACAATCAATGAAATTCCGTATAAATTTAGTAAGGATTACGTAATTTTATGTGGCTTATGGCATAACAAAAAAAAACCAAAAATGAACATGTTTCTTAAGCCATTTGCAGAAGAGTGTAAACATTTATATCAAAATGGAATGGAATGTACTACGTACGGTCGTGTAAATCCCATCAAATTCAAAGTACACTTAATTGTTAGTCCTATTGATACTATAGCTCGACCTATTGTACAAAATATGAAACAGTTCAATGGAACGTACGGATGCCCATACTGTTATCAAAAGAGTGTTTCATTAAATGACAATCCATTAAATCGTGTGTATCTCAAAAATGAAAATTTATCAAGGCGAACTATACAAATGCATAAGAAACATGTTGCAGAAGCTATTAATACCCCATTTGCAGTATACGGCGTTAAAGGACCATCTATTATGAGTATTATTCCAAATTTGAATATAATTTTGCATTTTCCACCTGAATACATGCATTCGTGGCTGCTTGGTATAACAAAAATGATAGTCAAAAGTTGGTTTGATACACAATTCAAAAATGAACCGTTTTACATAGGAGCTAGTTTAAAAATAGTTAACGAGCGCTTGTTAAATATCAAACCTCCGAGTGAGCTTACACGATGTCCTTGTGAAATAAATGATATGACTAAGGCTAGTGAGTGGAAAAATTTTGCCCTTTACTATTCTTTACCAGTAATGAAAGGTATATTACCAAAAAAATATTATAGGCATTGGTATTTATTTATATTTAGTATGCATGTACTTTTACAGCAAAAAATAGCAAATGAAGAAATCGAATTAGTTGAAAAATCGTTGAAATTGTTTCATGATGATATACAAAGTTTATATGGAAAATCTTTCATGACATTCAACGTGCACACTTTGAAGCACGTAATAAGTTTTGTTAAATATTATGGAAGCATATGGGCTTGGTCTGCGTACCCCTATGAGCACTATAATAGCGTTATCAAAGATCTTTGGCACGGTACACAATGCGTAGCACCCCAAATTTGCAAGTCATACTTAAGACTAAAATTTTTAAAACTTAACAGTGACGTTTTTGACAGAGAAGACGGTAATGAAAAAGCAAAAACATTATTCCAACAACTCATGAAAGAATGCAATGTTCAAAAATGTATCAGATATTCTGATGATATAAAATTATTCGGTAAACCAACTAAGCGATTGGATGAGTTGGATAGAATGGTGTTAAAAATTTATATCGGCGAAGAAAACTTTTGTATTGAAATATACCACCGATTTATGATTAATAATACGTTATTTCACACTCGTAACTATAATAGATTGTACATGCGTTATAACTGTTGTATTCAAACTTCTGAAGGAGAATTAATGATAGTAAATCAAATTGTTAAAGTTTCTCAAAATAATAAAGAATCGCAACTAGTAGCTTTGGGAAATATAATTGCAGTAGATAAACAAGATTTGTGCAAATTTAGTTTGTTTCCGTCTAAAAAATTTTTTTTTATATGCACAGAAAAAACTCAAATTAAATGTATCGATGCTCGGAAAATAGCAAAAAAGTTTTTAGTTGCACCATATAATAAGGACAGAATGTGTATTATAAAATTAGTTAATAACATCGAAAGTGATTAGAGTTAAGAAAATTTTTTGTGAAAAAATTTAACTCCTATAATACTGTAAAGTATGCTCAAATTTTGTTAGTCTTAAGCTAAAAATATTTTATTACTTTATAAAGAAAAATTAAATTAAAGCCGATTTAATATTTATTAGATTTTTTAAATTTCATTGTTTACAAACTACTATTAAACACATGAATGAAATTTGAAACCACTCCTAAAATTGTTATAATTTTATGTAAAAAACAATTAAGTGAACAACTATATCAGTAATTATATATTTAGCAATCAATCTTATATTTTTTTTGTACTGTCTCAAATTATATTAATACATAAATAGTTGTTTTCATATGTTATAACATTAAGTGAATTTCCCTAATAAGAAAATCAAAAAATAAGTTAATTATTTTATAGCACTGTGTGGCATAAGTTCACATTTATGGCACGCTTTTCTGTGGCATAAGTCGCACATTCTGGCACCGCGGCGTTCGCATCACACTCGCATACGCTCGTGCGCTAGCCTCACTCCGCGGTACCAGAAGTGCGACTCATGGCTCGGA
>CACVKI010143760.1:0-29002 GCA_902732785.1 Trichogramma evanescens | reverse complement strand
TTTGTTAGTGATATAGGTAAACATTCATAAGTTGATGACGATGACATTTTTTTAAGTGGCTGCGTATTGATTAAGAATCTTATTGTTAACTGTCCCGTTGACAAGTAGTTTTGTAATTGACTATAAATATTACGTGAATATATATTATTCACTTTGATATCAGAAATACGAAAACATTCTTCACCTGCAGAATTTAGAATGCATATAAAACTTCCACTTGAATCTAATTTCTCCCAATCATCAATAGCGACTAAACATATCGCAGTTGATTTTGTATCATAATTAAAGTCTAGCTTAAAATACCACTTTTTGTCCATATTGCACGAAAAAATTGAGGACTCGATGGAATAACCATAATTTTTCCTCATGATGTATTCACTAATGAGCCAATCACAGTAATTGTTTCCTCCGTGTTGAATGTAATGATCGATGAAAAAACTTCACACTGAATAATTACTGGCAGCAAATCCTCAAAATTGATATAATAAATTAATATTGATAGAAATCTAACTCATCATTCGATCGAATATATGAGATTTTAAAACGAAAATTTTATTTAATAGCAATAAGTAACAATGTTTTTTATGACAAAAAGATAATGGCCTCATATAGAAAACGAACAAAGTATACAGTATTATAGCGGTTTTGTAACAAAAATCGCGTCGAGTCAAGTTGTCGGCCGGCTGCGAGCACGATGATTATATTTTGGGAATCCCGACGTGTCGCTCAAGTTCTGCGCTGCGTTCGGGAAACAATTTTTTTAAAGTAAAAAAGAGCGCCGGGTCATTGACTTAAAAATCGCAAAATGATCAAAAAGATGTCATGCCTCGTAGAAAATACAGTCTGGGATTTCGTTAATTGAGTTGTTATCCAAATCAATCATAAAGATCTTTTTAAAGCTATACCATAATCCAAAGTTTCGGGAGGATCCTTGCGTTTTAATTTGATTACGATGAATGATGAAGAATAAGCACTGCTATTTACGAAGAGTTCTAAATTCCATTCTCTTTTCCTTGTACACAAAAACGTTGGAGAAATTATGGATTTGCCGCCAAAAGAACGATTTTTCCGAATGATGTATTCGCTTATGATCCAATCGCAATGAGCGAACGCGGCAATGAGATATTGTCTCGCGATTGTCCCCTTGTTAAGTGTCTCTCTTATATAAGTATACATAACAGCGATATACACGCGAATCGCGCGGTTCGCAGTCAAATTAGGCCACAAAGATCGATGCTCGCAGCTCGATGCCATTTCTAATTGGTAGAGAGAGAGAGAGAGAGTTACTCGCGGGTCGATTGGCAATTCAACACACGAGAGCTGAGAGTATATTCTAATACGTATATCTCGAAGTTCGAAAACCGAACTGTCGTTATAATTTTTCACCTAACCTACCGTTTTGAAATTTCGTGGGGCGAAACCTATACACAGCGTATATTTTTTAATCGATGCTTTTCCATGAAAGAGGGAAGTAACGAACTTAAAACTCGTTTGAAAGTTTCCGCTTCGTATACGCAACAGTGATTTAAGTTTTGTTATCACGCGCACTCCGACTTTCGACTATTTAGCCTAACCCTGTAACAATTGATCTCTCAAACTAACGATCGATCGAAATCGCGAACTCTGCAATACGAGAGTGTCAATTTTTTTGTTTAAAAATAAGAACGCCGAGTTCCGAATCCGAGTATACGCGCGCATCTCGCAAGTGGAGACTGAGAGATTGGGTGTATTCCAATTTCCAGTGATGAAAGTATGGTGGTACCTGAAAATAAAGAATAACATTCAATAAATATACATTTTTATACAGAGAGTTTCTCCCAGTTTATCTTTTAGATTTTTGAAAACGGGTTATATGATATTGTAAGCTTTTATTTGCGAGATATTGATATGACTAAAGACTCCCTTACACTTAATTTTGCACAGAGAAAGTCAACCAGTTTTTGGAAAGAATGATTTAGGCACATAGAAACTTTTTATTATATTAAAACTGCAATAAGACTCGAGGTAGAAATGTACTGACAAAAAATAAAATGGAACGTTTCGCCTTTTTCAGAAAGATACCCCAAACGACGTGATAAAAATTTTTCAAATAATTATTTTAACGAGTTATTTAATTTAAACAATATAGACTTGACTACTGAAGGTCTATTAAAATATTTCATAGCATTTTTAATACATGCATTCTTTGCTTTAAAAATTAAAGCAAAATTTTTCACTAGTTTTTCATGTTTAACGTCTTGTGAATAATAAAGATTAACATTTATATAATAATTTTCTTAACCACCAAAATCCACATTGCATACGCTATAGTATTTATTTAAAACTACGATTTATTTAATTATATTAAATGTATTCATTGTATGTAAAAAATATTTATTAATTATATCACCGTTGAATCTATGATAAATTGGTAACAAAAAAAAATTTACAGCACCAAAACTCTGCATAAAAATGATATTATTAATCTTGAAATGCGTTTCATTTAATTAAAAAAATTTTTTATAATAAAATTCTGTATCATTGATCGATGCACTTTTTTGAATTACCGCCGCGCACAACGACCATCTTTGTTTTCTGGGAGTTCAATGCTGTGCTGGCAGGCATAGCATGTGTTTCAGCCACGCTATCTCTCTTTTTTTTAACCCGTACAGTAGTGGTGTGTGTCGAGTGTTTTAAATCGCAGGTAATAATCATAAAGGTCAACAATTTTGCTATATCATTTTTTAAAGACTAATCGAGTATCGATCGCTCGATTAATGTTTATCAGTAAATTTTTGGTTTTCTCAATTTTTAACAATTATTGTACAGTCAGTTGCTGCAAGGTAACCTCAAAATTACCCAGTGTGTTGAGCTCTTCGCACGTGGGTTTTTTGTTGAAGCATTTGTTTAAAAATAGAATTTTGTTTGTCTATCTATTTATGGTAAATGTATACAAGTCAAGAAGCAAGTTGTTTAAGCAAATTTTTTACTTGTCAAAGGATGTCTGCTATTCATTCTGTCATACTCAGCTGATAATTGTTATCATGAGAAACCAATTTTCTCTTTTAAATGTGCCTATTACTTTCTTGATAACTTTAGAAGTATTGATTTAATACTCTGTATATCTAATGCTCAATATGCTAACAACCATATATATCATTTAATTGTTGCAATTCACAAATGATTTACTGTTATTATTTTTGTTCCATTTTCCAATTCAGACATGGTGCGTATGAACGTTCTAGCGGATGCTCTCAAAAGCATTAACAATGCAGAGAAGAGAGGCAAGCGACAAGTCTTGCTTAGACCCAACAGTAAAGTCATTGTCAAATTCTTGACGGTGATGATGAAGCATGGTAAGTTTTGAAAATAATATTTTCACTATTACTTAATATATTACAGTGACAATTCAAGTTTTTAAAAAAATATATCTGAAAGTTTTTGTATATGTCGAATAATTTTCAACCTCTCTTGACTTCAAAAGTATCAGAATCATTAAATAAACCTTTTATTGTTTACAACAGGCTACATCGGTGAATTTGAAATTGTCGATGACCACAGAAGTGGAAAGGTGGTTGTCAACCTTACCGGCCGTCTTAACAAATGTGGTGTTATCTCACCAAGATTTGATGTGCCAATTAATGACATTGAGAAGTGGAGAAACAATCTGCTCCCATCTAGACAGTTTGGGTAAGTTATATTGTTTTTAGTAATAATGTAATATTAGAAATTTTTTGCATATTCTTACCTGTGCGTATTCAATTTCAGTTTTGTCGTGTTGACCACGAGCGGTGGCATCATGGACCATGAAGAAGCCAGAAGGAAACATCTTGGTGGCAAAATGCTAGGATTCTTCTTTTAAGTCTATTTTATACTAATTATAAAATTAGTATTGACATTGATATGTTATCGAAGGCATAAATAAATGTCAGTACTTCAAAAAAACAATTTTTCTTTTTCTTTGACAAAGTTCAAATAACCAGACTCTTATCATATGCATACTTTCAATATTCATTAATAACATTATTAATTGCATTGAAATCTCACTTCATGTATTATAGTGAACCAAAATAAATTTTTTTTTAAATAATCCATTTTTGCGTAAGCACTTTCATGGTTATATGATATAATATTTTTTAAGTAAAACTTGAGAAAATTCAGTAATTCATTCTGCAATCAAAACTTACGCATTCCAATCAGGTATTTTGGTAGAAAATGTTCAAGCTCTACGGTGTGCGCTAGAACCAACATGCAAATACACGCCCGTGTTAGCCAAGCTTGTAAGAGGGAAAATTTTCGCTTCAGTTTTTCTTCACACCCCCTTTCCCAGTTCCACAACCACGATAGTCTTGGTCGGTAGTCCAAAAGAAGTAAAGCGAAAGAAAATAACGACTGGAGCGTGAAGCGAGGAAGAATAGTAGTCGGTACGTGGCATCGCTTGCACATAAAAGAAGAGCGCGAGATTTTGCCTAGAAAATGAAAAAGAAAAAAACAAACGGGGGTGAGAAAGCGAACTCCTTTGCAATCCGATTAGCTTCCTTAACTCGATTTTTTTTCTTCTCGTTGCACGCAAGGAGAACGAATTGTTTGGGCGCGCGCGCGCGCAGGCGGCATGTGTGTTTGTGTATTATGAAAATGCCAAGGGGAGAAAAAAAATAAACAGAATAGATAGAGATAGAGACGTCAACGGGTGGCACGGCAATAATGCCGAATAATGTATTACGTACACTCGCAATCATAAGTCACATCGTGTCGCGCGCGTACGTGGATAGAATCGCGACGATTCCACGCACACACACATATATAATAATCATAAAAGAAAAGGTCGAAGGTCAACCCACCCCAATTGCAAAATCATTCGTTCGACTGTCCGAGAGGGAAATGAAACGTCGATCGGGTGGATGATTTATCTTTTAATTATTATATCCAGCGCAGAACATTTTTCAAATTTATATATTACATAAAAGCAAACTTCTTCAGCCTCCCTACTTCCTTTTTCCTACTCTCCTTGAAAAACAGTTGTAATTTTGAAATTCTTCCCGACTCCGACCTAGAGAACAAAGATATAACTCTCGCGAAAGAAAGAAAGAAAAGGAGAAAAAAACGTCGCGCCTCTCCCGCGCGCGGAAATAAAAAGCTGCGAGAACTTCAATTAAGGCGTCGCGTAGCTCGAGAAAAAAAAGTTTGCCTCTCGCGGCTGCGGTGGTCTTGGGCAATCAACAAAGTTTTCGTTTACGTTACGAGGCATATACCACGAGCATAAGTACACAGTTGATTGTTACGTACTTTATGCCAGGCCGCGTAATATCGTGTGCTTTAAACCTATATCCCGACGCGATGATAATATACATTATAATATTATAATGTAGCGTCGCTCGACCTGTCAAGATTCGCACGTCGCGTTTGAGTAGTACGTCTGTGTTTGTGTGTAATATCTCTGCGCTCGTACACGCGAGACCGATGCGGTGGCCCATTTCGACGTTTAATACATCATGGCCTGTGCGTGGCACATGTCGTCATTGCGTATATACACGCCTTCGTTGTCAAATCTACACCCACGATAGCGCAACTGTGCTCGCACTGGCACGTAACCGATTTTTTCAAATTAGATAACGGAGCTCGATCTCATCGCGACGAGCCCAAATTTGCATACACACGCGGGGCTAAATAAAGCTCCATTTAAAGTTTGCTCGTGTCAAACACTCGTTTTTATTTAATTTAAATTTTTTTATCTAACTAAATCTTATAATATCGTCACTACTGCTCGTACGGATAGCCAAGGAAGATGTCGCGGCGGAATTTCTCGCAGTCGACGCCGAGGACGATGTTGGCCACGGCGCTGCGCACCTGATCGACGAGGGTCGACAGGATCAAGGGCTTGCCGCCGAACGCCTCGACGCTCTTGACCAGCAGAGAGAAGCCGAGCTGGGAAAAGTCGAGCACGTGCTCGGGTAGGTGGATGGCCATGTCCTCGACCATGAGACGGCAGGGCTTGACCTGGTAGTCCAGGGCGAGACGCACCCGGGCACTGGAACCGGTCAGATTGGCGAATATACGGCCGTTGATCTCGTTGAAGATCACCGGGACTTTCAGGCGGAGCTGAGATACGAAGAAGGAAGGATTTAGTTTGGATTTATTATATATTTCATATATTTGTTGAAGAGTTTAACTCACATCCTCAAGATTGATGCCTCCACCGACGACGTCGAGCCCTAGCTCGATGACGTACCTGTGATCGAAATGCGTCAATTTGATGTCGCCGTGGCGTTGGATGTACTCGACGACACTGCAAACAAAAAATTACAATTACCTTTCAGCAACTATACTAGCCAGGCATGTATTGAAACTTACTCGACCAATCCGCCGCTAGTTTTGAAGTAAGCCGAGTAGAGGAAGGTCGATTTGTCCAGATCGATCGGCGGAATTCGGAAGGTCGTTTTGTTCGACTTGCTCAGGACACCTATCCCCAAGGTTAACAAGTCGTCCGTCAGTGAATTGATTGTATCCTAGCAAAAATAAAAAATAGACAAAGATGTGCGTCAATATCTCTCGTGCATCATGATTATAAGGTAATATTATGCGTCTCACTTGCGACGTGCGATTTTTCCAGGCCACGGGCTCCACTTGGATATTGTCGCCGATCTGCTGCTGATTCGGCCGGAAGCTGCACAGCTTCGCCTCGATGCAACCCTCGGCGAGCGACGTGATCCTGTCCTCGATGTATCTCGGCAGCGATATTCTGTTGAACATATCGACGAGTTAAGTGCGTTGTTTATAATAGGCAGTGGTAAAAACAAGTACGACGAGATTTATAGACATACCTCGATTCATCGTTGTAGCTGAAGCTGACGATGCAGCGGCTCTTGGTGCGGTCCATGAATTTTTCATGGTAGTACGACTGAGAGGAGATATGATTGGGATTAGTGATAATTTTTTCTTTTTTGTCGATTTTATGTACTCACAATTAGTCGCTGCACTCGGACCGACTTCAAAGCATCGAATTTGGTAGCGACCGACGCGTTAACGATTTCCTTTCCAATAGTAACTACTCCTGTTGGATTATTCACGGTGAGACAGTGTGGCAATAATCAAATGCGGTTGCAAAACTTTGCAGATATCTACACGATATCATTTCGACTTACCTTGGAAATTGCTGTCGATGACGGAAGCCGCGTCGTGAAATAGATCGACTCCATTTAGATTTATGGTCAGATTTCCCGCGAGAACTACCGTTTGATTTTCATCGTTCAAAAACTCGATCGCCGATCGAAAGTTGCAGTCGTCTGTGGACAGTTTGAGAAGATTTTTCATCCGATAATTGAGATAAATTCAAGATGAAATTTTCGTAAATCTTGTTTTACCTATTTTCAAGGAAACACTGTAGGATGCAGCTGTAATTAGCAGGATTACTTGTAAAATTGAACAGAACTTCATGTTTAAGGCCTGGAGCGTGTCTTTACTTGAAGAGTCGTGAAGTAGAATTGAAAGTGTATCAATTTACATAACTGATTTTCAAGCAAATTTCTTCTTATCACTAATTTAATATTTACAGAGCATCCCACTGAAATTTGTCTCAATACTTTGATGTTAAAATAGCATTGCGGTAAAAATCGATTTGATAGACTGCTAATAGCTAATACAAATAAAACATAATATCATTAACAAACACTTGAATAATGATATTTAAATCACTCTTGATTTCACAATTTTTAGTTAATAAAAATAGAATTATGTTTAATATTAATACGAATCGAAGGATTTGAAAAATAAAATAGTCAAAGCAGTTAGTATAGAAATTCTTTTAATTACTAACTTTTAAGAAATACAACAAAAGAATTTAAAATCATTGATTTGATATAAAAACTTTAATTAAATTTTCATAAAAAGTTCTAATTATTATTTAAACAAAATTCTGTTAAGATTTTTTAATGAAAAAAAGTTTTATCATTATCTGTAACATATACTTTTTGTATTTAAAAATAACAATATCTAATTTGCAATAATACTATTTAAATTTAATCTCAGATACCTTTGCACAACTGTATATCTGCATTCAATAAGATAATTTAAGATTTTGTCAAAGCTTTACACTCCTATTTTTGAAAAATCCAGTGATTAAACATTTGGTCAGATGTCCAAATACAAAACTTGACAAATAAGAGAGTCTTATCATTTCACGAAAATCTTTACTGTTAATTATTACCCTGTAATTGGAATTTTTTAAAATTGCATATGCTTTATCTGGATCTAGTCTGCAAAAATCGAGAAGTGAAACATTTTCTTTTATAAGTAATTTTTCTGCCCATTTTATTTCATCAATAGTCGTTTCAATTGAACTAGTCAAAAATAATGCTTTATTTGGAACCAAATCTTTCATTTTCTCAGAAATAATATTGAATTTGTCAATTTCCATGAATAATTGACCAAGTTGTACTGTTTGGAGAAAAAAATTGAGCATATAATGTATGTATCCTTCAGTGTATCTTTTACTCACACAATGGTTCTCAACATAATTTAAGACATCTGATGCAGAACCTGCAAAGATTTTCAATGTAAATAAAACTATTAATTCAGGTATATTGAATATTTTTACAATGATTACCTAATGTAAATAGAAAATCAAATGCGTAGTTAGAAAAATGATTGCAGATAGTATTAAATAAATCTGATGCAGCAAGTTCACAGCTGTCATCCAAATCTTCTATTTTATTCTTCATCAACTCAACAATATCCAAAACATTTTGGGTATAATCAAAAAAATCGAAAAGATCCCTATTTCTTCCAACTCTGTTTTGATGTTTCCATTCATACTTGATACTGCGGGCATCAGCCTTATGATCCAAAAATAGCTCGACTAGATTGGAAACTGCAAAATATACAGCAATCTGCAAGGGTGTATTTTCATTACAATCTTTGGCGTTCAAATCAGCCCCAAGATCCAAGAGACGTTTAGCTATTGCAACATGAGCTGAACGTAAATCATCTGTGCAATAAATCCAGCCAGCGATTAAATGCAAAACATTTTCTCCTCTTTCATTAACTTCCAAGACATTGGGATTGTTTTTTACAAATACTTCTGATGCCTCCAAAAGTGCCTCATTGAAAATTACTGCTGAGTTAAATAATCTGAACATGGGGGTATAACCATTACTATCTTTGGCATTCGTATCTGCCTTGTACCTACAGAGAAGCTCAATCAATGATGGGCATGGATCAGGATGGAATGGTTTTAATATTCGTCCTAACTCATCATTCATAGCATCAAAGATCCAATCAAAAGAGGTAGTGCCGTCTTCACTGTGGACTACATTTGGATCTGCGCCATTTTTCAACAGCAATTCAATTATGTTAGAATCCTTGCTGCAAACCGCAAGGCGTAATGGTAGAAGCATACCCTTTTCGAACCCTATGTTGGGATTCGCGCCGTTTTTCAGCAATAATTCAACAACGTCGTACCGTGCACATTTGACGGCTACGTACAACGGTGTGCAGTTGAACTTTCCGTCGCAAAGAATCTCGTTGACGTAACGATTCATCAGACTCTTCAAAAATGTATGGTCTGATGACTTGAAGGCTGCGTCATAGAGCATGTACAATGCAAATGAATCGGTGCAATTTTTAAAATTGTATTCGTACATCCGAATGATTAATTCTTTACTTTCGGGAAAATTTGCAAAGTTAGCGAAATCAATTAATTTTAAGCCACCAGTTTTTGGGTCTGGATGAAGTTTTACCTTCGCGAAAATGGCGCAGAACTCGATTACGTCGATACGTTTGTTCTTAATGGCAAGTCTTGAGATGTTCTCAATCATGACTGGTTTGGTAAATACTTCACTTTTGGAAAATTCTTCCCATTTCTTATGATTGTCGAATTTATCCACCAATTCAGAATAAAAATCAACGCACTCGCGGTGTAATGTAGATAAAAGTTTTACTTTTGCCATTGCAGCGGATTATCAAACTGACTAATCTTCGTCGATTTTTTTTCTTTGTGTTACGACTGTTGTGTATATACCGTATAGAGTACGTGTAACTTTATACACGTTCAGTAACGTCTAATAAAGACAGAAACACAATCGAACTTAAATTCGACGACCGATAATTAAGGACAATCGCACGACGCAACTTCTATATACGTTGGAGTTGAATCCCGATTCCCGAATCTCGAAGTCGAAGTCGAACGCAGCGCATAAGTATTTTGAGCGACAGTTAGGTCGGGATTCACAGAATCACATATTGCTCGTGTATTCGCATTTCGCTGGTCTGCAACGCGCTCATCCCCTCTATTCATTCGCTCGTCGGTGCGGCTCGGCTCTCGGTAGACTCGGACTGGAAGCTGCTTTCTTTGTAACGAAATAACGATATCGTCCTTTTTCAGTCTTCAAACATTTACTTTCGGCAGCCTGATATTGCAAAACTGAAAGCAATTGAGTTTTTCATTATTCTCATATTAATTAGTGAATTGTGTTTCGGCAGTTTTACTTCAACTATTGTTGTGCAATTATAGACGGTAATAAAAATTAGTAATTGTTCATTGTGAACATTTTCATCGCTCGTTGCATTTATCATGGAGGAAACAGTTATCGTGAAATCTTACCCGACTCACTGTGATTGGCTCATTAGCGAATACATTATAAGAAAAAAGTATGCATCTGATCCTGCCAATTCCTTCATCAAATCCCCAACTTTTTTATGTGTGAGAAAAAAAGAATGGTATCTTCAACTAAATCTAAAATCTAATAATTATAATTATAATTATAATTATAATAATGGTCATAATCAAAGTACAATAAGTGTTTTAACTGAAAATGAAAATGAAGAATTAGATTGCAGTGGTAGTTTTATAAGCATATTACTCTCATCAGGAAAAGAGAGTTTTCGTTTGTCCAATATTCAAGTGGGTAAAAAAATTTCTTTTCCTGAATCATGTGGTATTTATAATCAACTACAAAACTACTTATCAAGAGGACAAATAATAATAAGATTTTTAATCAATGCTCGACCGCTCAATGAAACTTCATCGTTATTTACTTACGAATGTTCACCTATATCACTAGCAAACCTTTATAATAATCCCAGTTTATCTGACGTTCAACTGATTGTAGGAAAAGAAACATTTCATGCCCATAAAGCTATATTAGCTAATCGTTCTCCAGTTTTTACTACAATGTTTCAAATCGAAATGGAGGAAAAAAGAGGAAATGTGGTTGAAATTAAAGATTTAAGTGCCGCTGCCGTAATGGGAATGTTGAGTTTCATTTACATGAATAAAGTACTTGTTGAAATTGATACAGTAGATGATTTATTAAAAGCTTCTGACAAATATGAAATAATAGATTTGAAGAATTTATGTGGTAAATATTTAATGAGCATATTAGATATAAAAAATTGTATAAAGATTGTCTCCATAGCAGAATTGTTCAATATGCAAGAACTTAAAATTTCAGCTATCAATTTTATTGTTAGCATAAGTCATCATGTATTTGAAATGCAAGAAATTGATGACTTGGCAGTATCGAATACGGATCTACATTTGGAAATAACCAAATCATGTTTCAAATTTTTACATTTCATGATGGGAAAGCAGTCATGATTTAATATGACATATTAATTGTCATACATGCAATGCAAATTAACATCATTATAACTAACAAGGAGAGCTTTTCAGGTCCGGGTCATGGATTTGCTCCAAAATTTTTTTGGGGTCTCCTGGTACCCAATACTGAAGCTCCCTGTGCTTAGTTTGATCCAATGGGCCTTAGGGCCCATTTCGTAGAGGATTTTCCTCATTATAAAAAAAATCTTTGTTATTTTCTATATCGATATAGAAGTACTTGAACGAAAAAATGCAACGATCAAAAGTTTTCAAATTTTTCAAAGAATCTGCTTGAATTTTTTCAGAATTTTTGGGACCATCTACCACTCTCTTTAAGAAGTTCTAAAATCTATTAAAAAAGCGTCAAATTTGGGCCTCTTGAATTAAGTGATAGATGGTCCCAAAAATTCTGAAAAATTTCAAGCAGATTCTTTGAAAAATTTTAAAACTTTTGATCGTTGCATTTTTTCGTTTAAGTACTTCTATATCGATATAGAAAATAACAAAGATATTTTTATAATGTGGAAAATCCTCTAAAAAATGGGCCCTAAGGCCCATTGGATCAAACTAAGCACAGGGAGCTTCAGTATTGAGTACCAGAAGACCCCCGAAAAAGTTTGGTAAAGATCTGTGACCCGGACCTGAAAAGCTCTCCTTGTAAGTATATTCATGATTTTGTTTATGTTGATTGATTAATATTTGTAACCAAGAGACAATTTTAGTGTACACAATAATTGAATATTTTGTATTTGAAGTGTAGTTTTCTTTATTAAAAATCATCAAATTTAACAGTCTAATGTATGTTTAGCTTGATATATTTATCTCTACATTTAGAACTTTATTTTTACAAGTCTTTCAAATAATATAATTTTTCTTTAATTTATTCTTCCTATCAATTTTTGAGTTAAAATGATGCAAAAACTCAAGGAAAAATTTTAATCATGTTTTTAAAATTATTTTTTAATTCTTCAAGAAAAGTAATACCTATAAAATGTTTTAAAAGTTCATGATAATATTGCCAATTTTATCATCAATACAATAATTGCAGATTCCAGGCTAAAAATAAGATTTGTATTACTTTACAATATATTTTTAAAGTTATTATTATTATTATTTTTGACATGACAAGATCCTTTTATTGTAAAGTAACATGTGAAACCCCCGGCGTTTGTTTCTGCTGAGCCGTCCGATCGTCTTTTTTGGTTCTCTTCATCTGTACATATACCTTATACACAATTGGTTAGTTATAGTTCCATCAGTTTTCCTTTACTCCAAGTGCAATTAAATTAAATTTTTAATTTTGCAACTCTCCCAGATTGCTTCAACAATTAGTTCATCATTTCGCTCACAATGGACGAAACAGTTATTGTGCCATCGTATCCGTCTCATTGCGATTGGATCATAAGCGAATACATCATTCGGAAAAATCGTTCCAACTCAATAATTTCTCCAACGTTTTTGTGTACGAGGAAAAGAGAATGGAATTTAGAACTCTTCATAAATTATAGCAGTGCTTATACTTCAACATTGATCGGAATCAAATTAAAACGCAAGGGTCCTCCCGAAACTTTGGATTATGGTGGAAGTTACATTTACATTCTCAACTCTACAGGAAAAGAGAGTGCCGCTCGCATTACGGTCGTTCAAGAAACAAATATTAACTATTTTAATAACTTATATTCCAATACTTTTTTCAATCAATTATCTAATTACTTGTTTAATGGACAATTAACGATACGATTTTTAATTAATGCTTGCCCTCTGACTCTGACCCCATCTTTATTGTCTTTTGAATGTTCACCCATATCATTAGCAAACCTTTTAGATAGTCCTGATTTGTCAGATATTCAGCTTGTTGTTAATAATGTGACATTTTATGCACATAAAGTTATATTGGCTAGTCGATCAACAGTTTTTGCAACTATGTTCAAAAAGAAAATTAAAGAAAATATTGTCAGAATCAGAGATTTGAGTGCCCCTGCAATCGAACAAATGTTGAATTTTATTTATGTAAACAAAGTTGATGTTGATGATAATACAGTGAATGATATATTGAAAGCTTCTCATAAATATGAAATAAAGGAACTAAAGAATTTATGTGGACAATACTTGATAAGAAAGTTAACTGTTCAAAATTGCATTGATATCATTCAGATAGCTCATAAATTTGACATGCGTGAACTCAAATTTTCAGCGATGAACTTGATTGTCAGCAAGAGTGACCAAATTTGTCAAACAAAAGAGTATTATAAGCTAGCCCAGAAAAACTCCAATTTACATGTAGAGATATCGAAGACATGTTTTAAATTTTTGCATCTAATGGTAAAGACAAACCCAAAATATTAAAGTACTGTAAAATTATCTTTATTACATTCCAATTTAAAAAATGTGAAAGTATTTATTTAATAACTTTTTCAATCCATTTTTCCACTTAATGATTATATGTTGTCAATGATTACATGTAAAGTTGTAGATCAAATCTAAATTTTCTAATAAATTTAGAAATTTATTTTCTAAAACATTTAAATGTTAGAAATATAAAAAGGCTCAAAATATGTTGATACTATCGTCAAAAAACGTATTGCTTTATATTAATATAATTATTTCTATAAACTAAATGATGAATATTTTATAACTTTTGAGCAGAATATTGTATTTTGTATAAATTATAATAATATTAAAAAGAAATTATTTTAATGAAATTATTTTTAATGAATGAAGTATTTCATTATGAGAAAATGTAAAATTTATCTGATATTAAAGTGATTGTTAATAAAAAACATTTTATTCTCATTAAGTCATATTAGCTAATCATTCTTCAGTTTTCAATGCTACTTTTCAAATAGAAATGAAAAAAAAGTGAGAATGTTGTACAAATTGAGGATTATAGTGTTTCTGCTTGAAGAAATGTTGAGTTTCATCTATACAAATGAAGTTCTTTTCAAATTTTTTAGGGACAAGTAATTTCATTATCTATCTAACATAAAATTTTTATACTACTTTGTCAAGATACTAGTTAAGTGTTATATTTCATAGCATTGCACAACGAGCTAGAACATCTATAACATATTATAACAATGGGTAGATGTATATTACACTATTTTTCCTTTGATCAAATATCTACAGTTTTGCTCTCTTCAAATGCCTTTGTAAACTTAATAAGTCAAAGTAAACAAATTTTAATTTTCAGCCCAAACATTTTTTCTGAGCCTTTCGGTATGATAGATAATGTTTCAAAATTTAAATTTTTTATTGACATTAAGGTTCCATGTCTTATTATGGCTTTGTTAAGCCTATAAAGATATCGTTTTAGGACCAAGCGTCTTTATGCTTGTAGTTTGACTAACTTCGGTATAGGTGAAAGCTCTATCTATTTTTTTAACCGACAGTAATATTATTTTCTTTAGATCAATTTCAAAAGTTTGAAAGCCGTAAAATTTGCAATGCCTTCAAAATACTCCTAATGCTTTCACGTATCGTGCATGATGCTCTGGCAACTATTATACTTTTGTAATCGTCAGATTTTTATAACTTTGAGTGGCACGAGTTTTGTTTATTTCAAATTCGATTATCAATATTTAATACAATTGTTGCCAGGATGTAAATCTCGCTAAAGGCAAGGTAAGCTAATTATCAATTGAATGGTATAAATTATATCAACGAGAGAATAGGAAATAAGTAATAAAAGAAAATATGGAAAAAAAATCAAATTTTTACCGAAAAAAACGGTTTTTTTTAAATTCGTCACGGGCAAAACTTTTTTATTTTGGCTCTATAAAATTATGAGAATAATTTATCCTGATACACTAGTGATCTATATTGTTCTATTTAATAGTTCTGAAATAAGGGACATTCTAACTTTCAACCATACATTCAGCCAACATTTTTGTAGCTTTTCATGGGTCATAATTTTCCGATGTCCCTTGAATGGTTAAATATTACAAGTAAATTATTTAAAAAACGAGGTTTATTGAAATTCCCATTCTTTTTTTTTATTCATTTACTTTAAAAAGTGATAGCTTGATTCTGTCATCTAAATAACGTATTGTGATTGGTCGTTGGATTTGGGTAGGTGCTGTAAGATGCCTTGAGATTTTGAATTCCCGATGAAGGGTGTTGTGCGTGATAAAATGTTCTAGAATATATATACTTTCAGTTATTAGATTAAATATTTTAAAATATTAAAATCGTTGTAAATATTTCTAGATGTAACGAATCTACAAAAGTAACGTGTTCATAATTGTATGGCAATAAATTGTATTCAAATCATCACGATTCTGTCGAGTTGAGGAAATGTATGCACAATATATCCTTATATTGCTTCGTGTACAAAAACCGTGTAAAATTATTACTTTTGCGTGCAAAAAGCTTTTTTTCCTGCAAACGATACGCTTTAAAACCTTGAAATTCGAATTGTTTTTACCATTCTCTTCGTAATTGAAGACTCGGTCAATTTTTGGCAAGTACTACGGTTGTAATTTTATGTCGCCGTTTCGCGTAAGCCTTTAATATGCGTTCTGTGCTAATTTTTCCGACGTTTCTGCTGAATTTATTCAGTTACCAACTTGTACATTCCTCAACGCAGACTGAATTAGCTGAAAAAGTATTGGTCGAATTCATCAAGGGACAGGAAGAATTCGATGACCTCATAAAACGTGTGGATATACGTCAAGCCACGACACTGCTCATTGGTAACTCCAAAGCTATGGATGACCTTTTCATTAATCAGGCCTCCGTGATCGTTGACTTGACCCGCAACGCAACAATTCTGCCGCGCTTGATGCTGGATACTAAAAGGAGAACCCAATATTTTGAATTTTCTATCATTGATGAGGATATTGAATCAGTTGAATACATTCCAAGAGTTTATTTCAGAATGAAGATGTTCTACTTGGTAAGATCTGTGAATCTGTTCCTTCTCATTGATTTTCCCTCGTTCGACGAGCTGATCGACGTTATCCTGCAAAAAGCCGCTGAATCCATTAAGGAGGTGGATCGCATCCTGACCTGCTTTGGTCTAATCGTGACGCAAGTGCAAAACGAGCAGCAAATTCAAAAAGTGAAGGACCATTTGATAAACCTGCGCAACTCGACAAAAACATCTGACAAAATTGTCTCGATCATTGATGGCTTTAAGCATATCTCTTTTACTCGTGGGCCAAATGACACGATAGTCCCACAAGTAGACCACCATTATAGATTGGGATTTGTCGAGAATCCAAGCGGTAGCTCTTTGGAAAGTTACAAAAGGGAAGATTTGGAAAACGTCATATATTATTTAATTCATCCAATCTGTGAGACCCAATCTGGCAATATTATTATCTACAAGCCGTGTCAGAACGAGTTGAGCGTTTGCGACAGTCTGCTCGATCTACTGAGACGAAAATTGTCCGAAGGACTCGGTCAGATTGGACAAAAAATGCTCGATTTTCACATATTGGTCGAAAAACATGTGCAAGACATAAAAAAATTGTCTGCGTACTTCTCGCATGCACTGGACAGTTATCATAAATTTTTGGAAACTAAAAAAGTGATAAAAAATCCTGAAAAAGTGGTCGATCGAATTTTCAACTATTCAAGAGCTATAAGAACCGATTTATCCAGCGAAAATCTCCAGTTATACGCCAACTGTGCAAAATACTTGGTTTTTGTCCAAGGACCCAATGTGCCAGAGGACAATTCGTGGATTGTCGACCACTTACTTCCTGTGCGCAAGTACTTGCACTCAACAACCGTTTGGTATGCATTATTATTAAATTTAGATAGCGAACTTCTATCCAATTGGATAGTACAGAAAGATATTAGTCCATACAAAAATGTAACGTCAAAACTGCTCGAAGAAATTGAAAAAGTCAAGGGTGGAAAAGAAAATCAAATTACCGAGAATTTGAAAAACTTTTTTGATTCATTTCCAGAACGAGAACGACAGGATAAATCTGTAAATCTTCGAGACGTGGAAGTGGCTCAGTTGAAAGTATGGCAATTTGAACCATTAAAAACATTATTGTCTGCAAAGTTGATGCACAATGGTCGGCCGAGCGTAAAGTGCGACACTGAATCGAAAAAATTAACAATCAGCGGTTCGTACCTCAAATCGAGCGACGTATCCAACTCAAAGTGTGACAATGCAACTTTCATCGAAGTATTCGCGTTGAAAAAAGTATTTTTCGATGAAGATTTGTACCTAATCGGGAAAAAGGTGCATTTGGCCATCATAGCCCCAGTTTGGGTAATAATCGGCGAACGAGTAATCAAACTCGATGGCGCGGATGGCGAAACACTGCGGTTGGTAGATCAAAGAGCTAGAGATGGCGCAGGGCCCGGAAATGTAGGAGAAGATGGAAAACCCGGACTCCCAGGTGGACCAGCCGGTAATTTTCTGGGCATTGTCCCGGTCTTACTCGGTCCGCGACACCAAAACTGGGGACTCAAAATATATGTAAGAGGTGGCTTTGGCGGCCTTGGAGAATGCGGAGGCTACGGCAACAATAATACTGACGGGAAAACGGGAGCTCACGGACTCGATGGAAAAAGAGGTAACGTAACGATCATTCGAGCTTCATCGGGGAACTTCAATGATCCGCATTTAAAGATAATATCTTCCCGTAATGAAGAAAGGGGGAACATCGATTACCACATCGATACTCGGTGTAAAATAACTTCACCCCAAGATGTCAATAGTAAAGGAATAAAATTGCCCGATACACTGAAGTCACTGCCATTCGATCGATCGATTAACAGTTATCAATGCTTTTACAGAGAAAGCAAGATAACTGATGTACCAGAGTTAATTTTAGAAGAATTTTTCAGGTTTTTAGATAATAGCGAAGCCGTCTTAAATTTGTACAACGTCGCGGGACTTATAGATAAATTCCAAGGACTCGAGAATCAATTCTGGCAGCTGAGTCCCAAGATATCTCTATTGCCAGATTATCACTCCTTGCTAAGTCAAACCACAAAGTATGCCAAAAAACTTGTGAATTCTATGCAGCTGTACCAAGATAGAGCCAATGCACTTCGGTACCTGTACACAGCTGCACTGAGTAAAATCATCAATTTGGAAAACAATGCCGGCGCTAATTTGATTGTCGGCTTGAAAACTTTTTTGCATGCAATCAAGACTGACATCGACTCGATACCGAAATTGAAAAACATACAAATCATCAATGGATATAAAAGAGATTATGTTCAAGAGTTTAAGGTAAAAATTGAAGCAGCACATCATTACGTGTCAGACGTCGTTGCCCCGGAAATACATAAAATTACTAGAGAATTTGACGATACCGTGATCGAGTTGGTCGATGAAACTGTTGCGCTTCAAAAAGCTGCTCAAACGGAAAAGAAATTATTAATCGAGAAACAAGAAAGTTTGACACGATCGATGATTTGGAGCGGAGTATTAGGTGGAGTGCAAGTGACGGGTATGTTCTTAAATTTTTTAGGTGAAAAGGGAGAGGCAGCAAGTTCAATAATTACCGGATTCACTTCTGTGCTCGAATCTATATTCGTCGATTCTTCAGACGTCAATGAAAATGCTTTACTTAAGTTACCCGCCGCAGTTCAAGCAACTATGTCACCTCTGAAGAAGTACTTTGAAAGCAAGCAGAAGCAACTCGTCCAACGACTGCAAGACGCAGAAGATATGATCGAACGCGAGTATTCACCGAATGAACCGGAAATGGAACATATCTCCGACATCAACGAAAAAATCAAAGCAGCGAAAAAAAAGTTAAAGGTTCAAGTAAAGGAAGGGAAGACACTTGATCCAGCTTCGGTTGATAAAATGAATGACTTGAGGAAAGAAATTAAACAATTATGTATAAAAAAGGTAAAAGAATTGGAGAGGAAAAAGCTAAATAACGGTCCCAAAGTAACGAAGACATTAAAAGTACTCAACCGCATTCAGATTGGATTGAGCATTGTTCAAGCGTCAGTTGATCTCGTCCAGAAACTCGGAGATCAATGGGAAAGACTCAACACGGTCGGCAAACTAATTCACAGCTCCGAGGAGAAATTCGAACGTCTGGAGAAATACGAGCGCGAAATTTACCATGTAATCCTTCCCTTCTGCATGAACATCCAAGCCAGGGTCGATCAGGTGCAGGAACAGCTGAAGAACAAAACCTCGACGGATCTGATCGTCAGCAAGTGGGAGATACAGAGCGCCTTGAGACACCTTATGAATGAGATGAAAAGAGCTACCGAAGGTTTTGAGGCGCAGAAAAAATTTTTGGACATCTTCAATAGGGTTGAAGAAGGTATAAACGTCATGGTTGCTCTGTACGATCACGTGGACAAGTATCAATACAGGATTGGGCTCGGCAAGTTCATCGCCAATATCAATTCTCGTTCAGAAGCCATAAGGAACAATGCCGATCTCGGCGAGGCAGTCAATGGCTTGATTCTTTCGGTCCAGAACAACGTAGTGATGCAGAATTACAAAGTAGCCGCCAATGCCTTTAAGCAACACGTCTTTCCGTTCGCTCATGAATTCTTTCGTTATTATAATTTGCCAGAGATTCTGAAGACTAACAAGACCGATGTTATAGTGACCTACGTTTTGAGCGAACTCGACCAATTAGAAAATGAGTTGTTGAAATCCGATGCCATGATCTACAAGTACGATCGTTTCGTGCATCAAAACATCGTTTTCAAACATACAAAAGGAGGATCGAAGCCATTCTATACGTGGAAATACAACGAGCATCAAAATAATATCGAGAAATTATTACACGGACATAAAGTGACGCTAAAAGCTGATATAAAGCACGGATTCAAAGGCAACGCTGTAAAATTTAATAAAATCGGTATCAATTTTGCATCGCCAAATAAAACGATTAAACAAAAATTAGGCAAATTGCTGTCAGGCTTCAGCGTCACCTTGATCCATTTAGGCCACTCATTTTATAGATGCGACGACAGAATATACATGATTCCGAGTGATAATCAGGCTATCGAATACTCGATGACCCATCATGCCGGAAGCAATGTCCCGGCCACCACCAATAAAGTTTACGACAAAATAGCAAAAAATGAGCCTGTCCTCAGTCCTTATGCCACGTGGCAGATACAATTGAATGGTGATAAGGATCGTTTTGATGAACTATCGAAGTACGCGGACGAAACGATCGATTTGGTGCTCGAGGGAACAGGACAGTACGTCGACTTAAATCTGACGGTAGTGTGCAACAAACAGCTCGATCAATACTATACACGGTCTTACAATCAAATGAACACGATTCAAATCTACGAAAAACTTCCTGAGTCTGATTTAACAAAAGTAGAAAAATGGATCGATGAGTTATTGTTGGGTATTGTTCGTACAGTATAAATTGATAATATAAATTAATTTTTCGATGCGTCATTTGACCAGAAGCATTCTCAAGAACCATTCTCAAGAATAGATTATTTCGAAAAGAATAATAATCGAAGAAAAACATATAGCAAATTTCTCTACGATTCATTATAGTGAAAATTACAGGGTTAGTAACATTTTCTTTATCGTCGTAATTTTTTGTAAGGTATTTTTTTGAATGTCTGAATTGACTTTTTAATAAAAATGCTATTTTAATGAAAACATGTTTAGATGAAATAAAACATTCTTTTGTTTTTGAAATTATTTAATACAAAATAATTTTTTTATTAAGTAATCTATCCTTCGCACGGTCTGTAGCCTCCTGCAGACCTTCTCACAGAAAAATATATAGAGATAGATCAAAAAATCCTATATGAACTCGTATTACTTGCAATTTGAAGAAATATTTTCTATGCATTAATGAAGCTCTCATCTGTTATAAAGATGATTACCGATGACAAAACCATTTTTATTTTTCGTTATATTTACTTCAGAATCAGAGATCCGAAATGTGCGCAGTAATACCCCCCCCCCCCCTTTACCCTATTTATTAAAAACATCTTTATGATTGATTTGGATAACAACTCAATTTACGAGATCCCAGACTGTATTTTCTACGAGGCATAACATCTTTTTGATCATTTTGCGATTTTTAAGTCAATGACCCGGCGCTCTTTTTTACTTTAAAAAAATTGTTTCCCGAACGCAGCGCAGAACTTGAGCGACACGTCGGGATTCCCAAAATATAATCATCGTGCTTGCAGCCGGCCGACAACTTGACTCGACGCGATTTTTGTTACAAAACCGCTAATACTGTATACTTTGTTCGTTTTCTATATGAGGCCATTCTTTTTTTGTCATCAAACATTGTTACTCATTGTTATTAACTAAAATTTTTCATAGGCTATCTAATATATTCGATCAAATGATGAGTTAGATTTCTATAAATATCAATTTATATCAATTTTGAGGACTTGCTGCCAATAATTATTCATCGCTCATTACATTCAACATGGAGGAAACAGTTATCGTGACATCGTACCCTAGTTACTGTGATTGGCTCATTAGTGAATACATCATGAGGAAAAATCATGAATATTCTATCGAGTCCCCAATTTTTTCATGCAATATGGACAAAAAGTGGTATTTAAAGCTAGATTTTAATTATAATACAAAATTAATTGCGATATGTTTAGTCGCTATTGATGATTGGGAGAAATTAGATTTAAGTGGAAGTTTTATGTGCATTCTAAACTCTGCAGGTGAAGAATGTTTTCGTATTTCTAATATCAAAGTGAATAATATATATTCACGTAATATTTATAGTCAATTACAAAACTACTTGTCAAGAGGACAGTTAACAATAAGATTCTTAATCAATACGCAGCCACTTAAAAAAATGTCATCGTCATCAACTTATGAATGTTTACCTATATCACTAACAAAAGTTTATAAAAACAAGTTTATAAAAACCCTGATTTATCTGACATTCAACTGATTGTTGATAAAGAAACATTTTATGCTCATAAAGTCATATTAGCTAATCGTTCTCCAGTTTTCAGTGCTATGTTTCAAATTGAAATGAAAGAAAAAAGAGGAAATATTGTTGAAATTGAGGATTTAAGTGCTGTTGCTGTGGAAGGAATGTTGAGTTTTATCTACACAAACAAAGTTCTCATCAATATTGACACAGTAGCTGATTTATTGAAAGCTTCAGACAAATATGAAATTATAGATCTGAAAAACTTTTGTGGACAATTTTTAGCTAGTATATTAGATATACACAATTGTGTCGGAATTGTCTCCAATGCAGAACTATTTAATATGCAGGAGCTGAAAGTTTCTGCTATCAATTTTATTGTCAGCAAAAATGAAGAGATTTATCAAATGGAAGATATTCATGAATTAGCAGAATCACAAACTGATGTATATATGGAAATCACCAAATCCTGTTTCAAGTTTTTACATATGATGAGAGATTATAGTGATCTTGGTTTAGTTAATAGTAAATAATTTGTGAAGAAAAAGATAATTTCAGCTTGTATTGTAATTTTCCTAATAAAATAATTTGATTTTTAAAGTCAGTATTTTTGCCATATGATTAAAAAAAAATACCTTTATCACAAATAATAAAAATTTTTTATTCAAAATAAATATACTTTTATTAAAAGCTTTCTGTGCAGCCATATTTATTTTCCAAATTTTCTTTCCTAATTCATTTTACTTTAGTCGCTTATAAAATTATAAAGGTAGCAAAATTTCAAAATGCTGCCTACTTTTTTTACACAATTACTTATTAATCTTCAAAGATTGTGTCGTAAATAATAGTTCTTTATTGAACCAGGAATAAATTATGCCTATATACTTAAAAGTAGGATAGCTGTTCTTTTTTTTTTTGTACCTGCCCATCCGTTGAAATATGTGACAGCTGCTTTAAAAAAGCATTTATGATATAAGGATGGTCAATTGTTATGCCGTTCCTTGTACCAAATTGATGAATTTTTTTTATGATTTTACATATAGGGATTTCCTGTGTAAGTCACGTGATCTGGTACTGGCATTCAATCTATGATCGTTGTTACTTTGTTTGTTCTGTACGCTCAAAGTTAACCCAGACGTAGAAAGTAGTTTTTGATTTATAAACATTCTGCAACTGATTAGTTTCATTACTTCTATGAGCTGGTCTTAATAGTCAAAGGAATCTAAGCAGCGTTAGAGTTTTTGTTTTCGTTAAAATTGTTCACCAGTCATTCAAACATAATTTCATTTGATATGGATGAGACAGTTATTATGACATCATATCCATCTCACTGCGATTGGATCATAAGTGAATACATAATTCGAAATAATCGTCCCAATACTGCTATAATTTCTCCAACGTTTTTGTGTACAAGAGGAAGAGAATGGACTCTAGAGTTCTTCATACGGCGCGATTATTCTTCATCAATTGGAATCAAGTTAAAACGTAAAGGTCTTTCCGAAATTTTAGATTATAGTGGAAGTTACATATACATACTCGCGACCCCACAGGAAGACAAGATGACTCTTATCTCACACATCATATTTGCAAATGTTACTGAAGGAAATTTTAACGATTTTAACATTAGTTCTGATGATTTTATGAATCAATTACAAAACTACTTGGCTAAAGGACAGTTAACAATACGATTTTTTATTAATGCCTGCCCCTTGATTCGGGCCTTATCTTCATCAACTTTCAAATGTTCACCCATGTCACTAGCGAACCTTTTTGATAATCCTGATTTATCAGATATTATGATTATTGTTAACAATTCAACATTTTATGCCCACAGAGCTATATTGGCAAATATATCACCAATTTTTGCAACTATGTTTAAAAACAAGAGGGAACATAAAATTATAAGAATTAATGAGTTGAGTTCTGCTGCAATCAGAAAGATGTTGTATTTTATTTATGTAAATACAGTCAATTTTGATGATAATACAATTAATGATCTGTCAAAGGCTTCTCATAGATATGAAATAAAAGAATTGAAAAATTTATGCTGCAAATACTTGATTGGAAAATTGACTGTTCAAAATTGTGTTGATTCTATCCAAATGGCTCATAAACTTAATATGCACGAACTCAAATTTTCGGCAATGAACTTAATTGTTAGTGAGAGTAAACTAATTTATCAGACTAAAGAATTTTACGAGCTGGCCCAAACAAATTCTGATTTACATGTTGAAATTTGTAAAGCATGTTTCAAATATTTGAATCTGATAATAAAAACTTAACCCAATTATTTTCATTTCAAAAATTTCAGATCACTTATTTGATTTTTTAATCTTCTTAATTTTATAATTATCATGACTAAAATTTGATGAGAAAGGTTACCATTGTTTATTTCTTGTTAAGTTATAAGTTATTTGTATTCTGTGAGAAACATGAAAATTATTCTAAAGATAAAATATTATTCAATAAGCAATTATTATAATGAAAATAAAATGAAACTAATGATAAAAATAATATAATATAGCATTTTATTTTTTTTATATTTTTACAGTGACTGTACAGATGCAATTCATACTTGAATTTTTACAGTGGTATTTTAATCAGTTCTCTGTAGATTTAACTACAATCATCAAACAAGAGAAAACAATTTTTAGTTTTCAATAAATCTTGAAGAAAACTAGTATTTCAACTTGAGAAAATTAAAAATTTTCTCATCAGATAATATGTAAATCTTACAATAATGATTTTTTCCTAGTTCAAACGTTTTACTAGTCAATGGATATTTTCCAAAAAAACAATTACATTATTTGTTCCATATGTCATTCTATTTTATTATTTATGTTACTCATAATTTCTTTCAAAAATTCTGTGTTTGCCGGAGCTGTTGTATAGAGATTACCTAGAAAATTTAAAAATATTTTAATAAATGATAATCAAAATTAACTTATTACAGAAAAGTTTTGAAAATTTACCAATAAAATTCTGTGAATCATTATCATGTGTTATGACTTTGCAGTTTTGTTTTTTTTCTACTTTAAAACCTACTGATCGAAAACGTTCATCAGTTTGATACAATACATTATTTTTCTGAATATTTGAGTATGGTTGACCACTGAATGGATTGATAAAATCTGCCCAAAATCCACACATTTTCAATTTTTTACACACATCAGACGCAGCGAGCACAAACTAAAAAAAATCAGAGAGCAATTGATAAAACTAATAAATATCTTTAGCAAGCTAAACAAGATACTTACATATTGTGCTAATCTTTCTGTTTCCAATTCTTTACTCCATCTTGAGTTTTTATTGTTGGTCTTTTGACTGATTGTAACTATGGTTAATTGTGGAGAAGCTACTTCCAGGCACCCTGGAAATAATTCCAAGATATCCTTTCGAAGCAATGTCGGACATTCTTGAGAGTGACAATGCAACACAGAATACACTTCAGGAACATTCAGTATATTTTTTCTTGTATTTACATTTGACCTTGCTATTTCTAAATCTTCTATCTCATTTGGCACTAAAACCGATTGCACTTCTACTTGAGCCGTTGTTGTTGCATCTAGCCATCCTGGACCGATGCTACCAGGTAAGTAGAAACGAAATCCTCTGGGTGTCAGGAGCTCCCAATTGGAGTCGATACCAAGAATGGCATTGTTCTCCGTCTCTACAATTATATAGAAGAATAAGAATTGAATACAATCTCATCATTAATGCATGTGAATTTATCTACAGCCAAAAATGCACTGTTTGTTTTTGTTCTCAAACGTGTCAGATCGCAAGGTGACAAACAACTGGCGAACGCACTGCGTGCGTATGTTGTAAAAGTGCACATTACCGTCAAGGGCATCGTTCCTCGAGGCGACGAGCTTGTAGGAGCTGGTGCTCTTGTCGCTGCGACGCGAGTACCTGGCTCTGAGGACGCGTGCGACGAGCAAAGCTGGCTGCTTCGCTGATTGGCAACTGCGCTGAATATTACGTACACAAAACATCTGCAAGCACAAAATTGATACGGATGATGCAATGTTGAATTGTAACGGGACGGTTGTGTATACGCGATTAAAAAAAAAACGATGCAACGCGAGACAGCTCCTCGACGCGAGGTTATAACCGCGTACAGGAGCTTCGCACGGGTCGTGTGTACCACATACGATTCAATGTTAATCTCAGCGTCGAGGCAAACAAAAAAACACTCACAGTTAATCAGCGTTGACACGATACATGTTGACGAAAAACATTCGCTCGATATGCGTACGTGCATGTACTTTATTCGTACGATATATGCAGAGTAACGTCGTATACGTATATATCGCTCGAAGTGTGTTTATATGTTGGTGTATGCGCGATCGACTGCTGCTGCTGCTGCTGCTGCAGACGAACGCGTCGTCCGCTACGGATTATTGCGACGCGCAACAGTGACAGTCTGTACTCCGTATTGTATATAGTGCACAGTAGATAACACGTCTAAATAACGAGTCGAAATGATTGGATCAACGGGCAAAAAATTTAAAAATCAAAATGTAGAACAGATGAGAGAGCGTGAAATTTCGTGGCGGGAAATTTTAACTTTATTTTTCATCGAGCACGTGGCTATATCGTATTTAAATTGACTATAATAAAATACGCTATTATAAACTTTCAAATTACCGCATCTCTACTGTTTTTGATAGATCGGCTCGTGCGAAACGATGCGCAAAAGAAATGTTCCACTCGCGTTGATTGTGAATCGAGGTCGATCTGAGCAAAAGGATAGTACCGAAAAAAAGGAAAAACTCACTATCTTAGATTTTATATTTAATTTGTGTGTATATACGTCCACCGTCCACTGGCCCCCCGACGAGCTCAAGTCTATTGAAATGAAATGAGCCTATCATTTTTGGACGAAAGTAGTATCGAGATATGCTTGATGGAAATATATGTACACATATGATGGATCTTTTTCTTTGATTCCTTATGAATAATACACTAATGTAATCATCTTCGGCGCCGTCATAATTACACTTTAATTTCTCTAAGTGCATGTGCACATGTTCAAAGTATTCAATGATCATTTTCAAATCCATTTTCCAAACCAACCTTATGTACAAGCTTGTACAAGCACTATGTACAAGCCCAATGCAACCTCTATTTTCCCCTCTTCAAAGGCATCCAAAAGAGAAATTCACCGACCCCGCCTACTGCTATATAATTCGATGCATCTCATTCAGAAACCTCATTCGAAGCTTCTGTGCGACGATCGGCTACTTCGAATACAATTGCTGCAAGTTCAAGTTTATTTTTTGTCCCGGTTCAAGTGCAGTGTCTTTTTTCGTTTTGTTTTATTCGATTTCCCGACTCAACAAAAAAAAATGGTTCTGACGAAAGATTACTTGTGCTGCTTCAATCAGGTAATTATAAGTTAATGTAATCTTATGAGCTGAACAGCTATAGTTATGGTATTTTTTTTTTTTTCTGGACACTCGATATAATAAAACGATATGATTATTTCTCTCTCTCTATTGCTCAACTATGCTATAGTGAAAATATCATTCAGGAAACAATCGTTCAATATTATAAACTCAAAAGATAAATATTTTCGCTCGAGAAATTAATGCATGTGAAATTTGTCGCACACACATTTATTGTTTTTTTTTTTTTTTTCATACAGGATGCGATGAAAATAAAAATAATAAACTTCACGCGTCGCCGTGAAAGATCGATTTATTTTATTTGTATTTGTATTTTGCGTGATTGCGAGTTTAATCCCTCGAGCCCTCCGCCGCTTAAAAATGAAAAAGAGCCACTTGAAAAAATTACTATCTGTAACTGTTTGAAAGCATTATATGTGCATAACTTGATGAAAATTGTTTGATCGTTTTATTGTATCCTTTTGTAGTACGAAAATGATCGTACATCTACGTGGGTAGAAGACGGTGACGATGAAAAGTCGACCGATTGGATGGAAATCGAGGAGAGCTTCATGCTCGAGCCCCTGTTCCGTAATTACGAGGTGTGCCTGCCATCGAACTTCACTTTGGCTGCATTCACAATAATACAGCACTACTACATAATCAGCATGTTTGCAGGAAGTCTCAACGTAGCAAGTTTTTTTTTCTTATTAATGAAAATGCGATGAACTGCGTTAATTTTTTTCCATCATTCATGCTAATTTTTCTTTCTCTTTTACTTAGTACGAGATTCGCCTTCTCGATGACTGCCACAAGGAAATTTGGCAAGAAGCCGAATCGAGTAAAAGTTGCTCGTTCTGCAAAAAAACGCGAGGCGAGCCGGCCACAAAGTTGCTGGATTTCTGGAATAAAGGAGAAGAGCACAGTTGGCCGAACTATCAATATAAATCATCGTCATTGAAAGTTTTCGACTTTAAAACCCTTTATGACCCCTCGAATTTTGATTGGGAGGAAAGCCTATTTGGCAAAAAACAAAAGTTTGTTTCGGTATATTAACGCAAAATGAAAATGTTGCTCCGATCGAAACAGAAAATGAAAATATTGTTTCCATAACAGTTCAAGATGATGGTGCTAAGACAGGTCGACGTTATGAAGTTGGTTAGCAATTTTAGAGAAAATTTTTTTATCTTTTATTTATTGTA
>CACVKI010143759.1:351-12629 GCA_902732785.1 Trichogramma evanescens | reverse complement strand
GAAGCATGGGACCAGTCGACTAAGGCCCGTTGGACGCATCGGCTGATCCCGAATATCAGAGTGTGGATCGAGAGGAGACACGGAGAGTTAAACTAACACCTCACGCAACTCCTGACCGGGCATGGCTTCTTCAAACACCATAGCCGACGCTACGACCATAACCATAGTGCGCAATGCCCGGTTTGTCCCTCATCCATCGAGAACGCGGAGCACGTATTCTATCACTGCCCGAGGTTTAACGAAGAAAGAGAGAGACTACAGGCTCTTCTCCACGAGGTTATGACGCCGGAAAACACCACCAGGCTCATGCTTGCAAGCGAGCCAAATTGGCTCGCAGTTGCTTCCTTTGCCCTCTCAGTAGTAACAAGACTGAGAGATGAAGGAATGGACTGAAGGGGATGACCGGACGATGCGGCGAGAAGAAGACGCCACCCCGTCCAAGCCCTCATGAAGTGCATAATGCCAACCCCTCCATCCCCGTGAAGTAATGCTGCAAGCTGTTGCTTGTGAGCAAATGTACATTGGTTAATCATTTTAAAATCATTCATAAATTTCCTCAAATTTGACTTCAGACTCAAAAAGTTCATTAAATTCTACCTCGACAAAGCTTCTTCACAACTGAAAAATGGCGCGAAAAAATATAAAAATTGTATACATTTTAAATTTATAGGTTTAAATAAGAACTTTTTTTAACAATAGTAAAGTTAAAATGTTCAGTATTTTTTTTAAAAGAACAATTTTTTATAATGCTTCTTCACTTACTTTTATGTATTCATGTGGAATTTCATAACCTGTTTCTTTAAGTGCTATATTCTGCAACCAATCGTCCTTTTCCTTACTGAACACTTTATCAAAATATATAGTTATATTCTGTGGAGCTATTTTACAAACATCTAAGTGCGTATTGGTCACGGTTATAATTATTGGCACTTTTGTTTCCGAAATCAATTGTATAACAGCAGATAGAAACCCATCATCTTCATCAAAAACAATATCAATATCTTCAATAAGAATAAGTGAACGATAAAAGGTATAATTGAGATTTCCTTTTTTTCCTTTTTTATTTTTATCTACATTTTTCCTGTCTTTTACTCTAAAAGATTCAGTAGCTTCTTTAATTTGTCTAGAAATAATTTTTTTAGTTCTTTTGGCAGAAGCATTAACTTCAAGAACTCTGAAATAATAAACATTGATGTCAGTTACGTTTCCAGAGTTACGATTTTTAATTTATAGTTAAGGACATTAAAGGGGTCACACCTGTGTTAAATCCTGTGTTAACTTATGAATTGAAAAACATGAAAATGAAATGTAAAAATTGAATTTTAGGTTTTTAATGTAAAATTATGTTTTTTCAAGACTTTTTACATCAGAAAACATGTTTCTAGTAAGGTAAACGTCCCCAATACTGGACACGACCGAATGCTGGACACCTTATCAGAAATATGCTGAAAATAAGATTTTATGGCCTTGTTTCATGATTATGATAATTTAGAAATTAAACTAGGACCCTATTACATTGATAACTTACACTTGAATACGTGAAAAATTCTTTATTCTTACATAAAATATATCTGATAGATAGGTCAGACGACTGCTGAAGCGGCTACCATGTTGGCCTTACTGCTTTCCTTAAAGAATTAGCACTTCAGTCTTTAGACTATTACTCACTTGATATTCATTTGTTTAATTCGAAGTAAAGTTTTTTAGAATCTGCAAACAATTCTTAATTCAATAAAAATTGAATAAAAAAGTAAAAATTATTACTTTTTCAAATTGTCAGTGTCCATCTTTCGGTATGGAAAAATTGACTCTTGGACGGTAGCGGGACACCAGGCCTAACCTATTACCTATATGCGCGGACTCGTGTGATGCGACAAGTCGAGTGCTACCGCTTCTACTTATATAAGTGCATTAATTTTTAATTCAATTTTATTATATTGTTATCGATAAAAAGTTACTAAATTTAAAAAATTCTTATATTTCTACTTACATGTATTATTTACTGATCTCAGATAGCCATTCTCCATCCGCCATCCTTTGTCATTATATGAATGAAATTTACTTGGTAAAATTATATGTACAATAAATTTTAATCTATCTATTGAGCATCAGGTGAATACGCGAAAATCGCGTTCACGTATTCTTATAAATTGATTCCTTTTTCCATTTAATTATTTACTTATCAACTATATAATAAACTAATAAAATGATTAACAGTATGTAAAAAAAGTATCGTGCATTTATCTCACCAGTCTTCTCTAGACTATTAAATATAAAATCGTAAAATAATCGTTGATTTTGAATGAATTGTGCGAGCGCGTCTCGATCTATGCTGTCCAGCTACTGGGGTTATAAATTCGGGACAGAGGCACAAGTCGTATTTTGCATGTCCAGTTATAGGCTCACGAAGAGGTTATCTTTTTATTATAATTTCTCATAAACTAATGCTCAAAAGTTCATATAAGTGGTTTTAAATGATTGATTAAGACATAAATGATCCATTCTAGGTATTCATTCATGTCTATATGCTCACTAGGAGGCTCAAAACATCAATATTCTGCCACGCCGCTACTAACTGTCCAGCGAGTGGGTGGTTTACCTTACCTTTTATTATTTAAATAAGTCCAGTGCGCGCACCCAAACTTACTTTTCATTGCAAAGCTCTGCGCCGCATGAATTGGAATGGAGTCTTTGACCTAGAGATCTTAAAATTCATGTAATAACATTCTCTTCCTTTTAACTTTGATTACATTATTTATTCAATCTACCAGTCCCAAAAAGTGTCAATAAGCGTTGGAATGAACTAATTTGACATTTTTTTGTGTATTTTAGTATGAAAAAAAAATGTTCTAGATTTTTCTTAAAATTCTGTTAGACTGTGGAAGAGAATGGTATTACAAAAATTTTAAGACCTCTAGGATCAAGAATGGTCAAAGATTTTATTCAGATTCATGCGGCATAGAGCTTTGTAATGATAAAGAAAGTTTAGGTGCACCTTAAACTTATTTAAATAGTAGAAGGTAATAGAGACCTGTTTTGTGATGTAATAAGACTTGAAAAAACATAATTTTACATCAAAAACCAAAATAGTTTATTACGTACCTAGGGAGCGAAAAACTGGAAAGAATTACTGTGTAATTATCGGCCGAGGTTGATGAACATGAGCTCTGAGGCTTTCTTTTTTCGCTTCATGGTGCGTATACTATTTTTCATGAATCCCCCAGCAGAAATTAACTTTTTCGTTTTGGCCGCCGGGACGAAAAAGGTTAGTTTCGGCTGGGGTAGCATGAAAATTCAATTATAACATATCATTTTCATGTTGTTCAGTTCATAGGATAATCAGGATTTAACACAGATGTGTCCCCTTATTATAAAAAAGGGTCAAAATTAGGGCTGTGCGAGTACTCGAAAAAACTCGACTCGTCGAGTTCGAGTCGAGTAAAACTCGAAAACTCGGATACTCACACAACCCTAGTCAAAATAATACATTTTTACAAATCCGTGCAAATGTGTGTCACCGTTCTGTACGCGCCTTTGATACAGTGTAAAAAAGTCTCAAAACCAATATTTTAGACCCCCCCCCCCCCTCTGTCACTACTACCCCTTACACTGAGAGAAATATTCGGTAGCAGTTACTCTAATACCAGTAAAACTTAACCAAAACACATAGTAAGCGCGTTCGGTAGATGTTACTCCGAGCCATAGTAAATTTTACTATAGCCGGGAGTATAGTATCGAGGGCCGAACACTCAATAGACAATCGCGCTGCGGTAATGTTCAATTTACCGTACCTTGTAAACTAAATGTCCAATCATTATGAAAATTTTCTGTAAAATTCTTGAAAGTATTGAGGTAATAATTGTATGTTCATAAAAATATATAAAATTGTTCAAGCGTCCGAAAAAAATTATTGAAAATAAGACGTTCTAATGAATGTATTTTTCTCATTCAATCGAGGAAAGTCTGTTATAAATTTTCGAAAATAGAAATTTTTACACCATAACCTTAATCAAAAAGATCTGAGGAAGACGTGTGTAAAGTTTAAAGTCGTTTCATTTCTTTAAACAAAAGTTTTTTGAAAAACCAAAGCGTTAACATGCGTTTCATTCAAATCCGTAATCTCAAATCTCGAGCGGCCTTGGTTTTTTGTTTGTAACTTTCATTTGAATAAATCAATCGATTTAAAATGTTATTCAAACTTTCCTTAGACCTTTTTGATTAACGTAATGGCGAAATAATTTCCATTTTCGAAAATTAATAACAGACTTTCCTCGATTGAATGAGACAAAAACATTCATTAAAATGTCTTATTTTCAATCATTTTTTTCGGACGTCTGGAAAGATTTATATATTTTTATAAACATAAAACACTTATCTCAATACCTTCAAGAATATTATTGAAAAATTTAGTAAAGATAGGACATTTTGTTTACATTATACGGCAAATTAAACATCGCCGTAGCGTGATTTTGCCTATCGAGCGTCTGTCACTCGACAGTAAGAAACACTGACGTTCTAAAGTGAGGTTATATTAGTATAATCAAATTATACTTTATGCTAAGTGTCTAATTTCCCTTTCAAATTCTGAAATTATTATTGAAGAGGAATTGCCGCACAAAAACATCCGTTAATATTAACTTTTACTATCATAGCATAATCTATACCTATCGATACCTAGGTTGCGTATGACGGTGTTGGCGTCAGTGTACTTTACATTGAAACATTTAAAAATCTGAAAAAATTAATGAGGGTATTTTTCAACAATACTTAAAAATTTTTTCTTCCCCCTTGAATTTTTGAAGATTTTTTGAGAGCTTCAGGTCTTCAGATAAAATCATTGAAAATTTTGAATACCTATGTACGGCATTTGAACCGATACTTAACTCGAATAATTTCGTCTTTTTTATCGCATTAAAAAACATAACCTTTTTTCACATTTTTTCGAAATGCCTAACGCATCTTTTGAAGCTAAAAGACATTTTTTTACTAAGGCCTCCTAGGGTAGATGCACATATACAATGCCTGAACTATTTACTGATACCTGTATGCTGAATACTAAAAATATTTTATCCTCGTATTTCGGATTAACTGCGATTTTCCTTAGATAAAAGAGCATTAGATTAATCTGAAAAAATCGCAGTTAACCTGAAACACGAAGATAACATATTTTTTCAGTATTCAACATACACGGAGAGAAAAATCACGCGTTGAACGCCGGCAAACGCAGACCCTTCCATCGCTGGGCGCTTGCACGCGTTCGAAGCAGATTTTTCGTCGTGTGACGCAGGCGAATCCCCCCTCTATTAGTGAGCCCACCGTACGCCTCCGAGCATCACGCGCCCAGCGATCATCGCTGAGTGCCCGACGCTCGAGCGCACTCTTGTTTCTCGCTTCTACTTGCGTTACGCGAATTTCTCGCAGTAAGCGTTACATTAATTTTATTATTTATAACACATTATTAATATATATATTATAATTACATTATGTAAATAATGAATCTAGAGAAATGAAGAACAATTATTTATTTTAACGTGATTAATTTTTTTATATATTTGTTAAAAATCATACCTAAAAGCTATAAGAATTTGTTTATTTATTTTCAACTGATTTCTCACAAATATTGTATAGGGAAAATTTACATTTGAAGTGGTAGCTACTGCCATTTCTTTCAAATATTTATTTTGCCTTTCAAATTTTAATTATAATTCGTTCTTAATTATAAATTATAAAGTCACATTTTAACTTGGAAAACAACTATTATAACACGATGCAGGTGTAACTGCCAATATATCTCTGCGGACTCGCATATACAAACACATCTACACTTTCAGTGTTGGCAAAAGACAGTCGAACAGTTGAGCGCGAAATATTGGTCATGACTCATGCGGTATAGCCGCATCTCAAAAATCTGCATCACACGCGTGCAAGCGCCCAGCGATGGAAGGGCCTGCGTTTGCCGACGTTCAACGCGTGATTTTTCTCTCCGTGTACAGTGATCAGTAAATGGTTCAGGCACAGTAATAGGTACACCTACCCAAGTTCTATCTTTAGCATCTCATAGATTATTACGAAATTCTGAAGATATTTCTGAAGACATTAGGGGATGATGAAACTGGTTTTTCATCTATCTAATAGAAAAGAGAACAAAATGTCGAATTTAGTGTCGATTCAAAATTTCAATGATTCTATCTGAAGGCCTGAAGTAATCAAAAAAATCTGAAAAAATTCAATAGGATTGTTATCGTTGAAAAGTACCTTCATGAATTTTTCAGATTTTTTTATTGCTTCAAGGTTTAAGAATAAATATAGATAGAAAATAGACGTTTATAGGGGGTGAGGTAAAGCAACGGGGGAGGGTCTAAAATATTGGTTTCGGAAATTTTTTACCATGTACTTTTTTACACTGTACCAAAAGCACGTCCAGATCGGTGACGTACGTAGGGATGTTCGTAAAAGAGTATTGTTTTAACCCATGAGCATTTACTCAAAATAATAAATATAAACATACTCAAAAATTATTTCGAAAGTGGGTGTTACTAACCTATATTCAAGTTCATCTGCGATAGCATAAACGCTAGATGATTTACCACAGCCATGAGGTCCTTTCAGTATCGCAACAGTATTCGGAGGAAAGCTACGTTCGTCATGATTATTAATATGGAATTCATCGCTACTGCTTTCATTTAATTTATTTTGGTGGTAATTCCAGGTGTTTAGCCATGTTTTTAATTTCAAAATGGCCTCATTATTACCAATTATTGTTGAACTATTCGATGGTCTGTACTTCTTAATCCATAAGTCATTAGAAATTGATTTTAGAGTTTCATTTGAGTTTTTCTCTTTTCTGATCAATTTATTTTTTTCTTGAAGAACCTCTGAATTCATGATTTTCGAGCAACTATCTACGTGTCCATCGTGACTCATAACAAATATAGTCTTCTTTTCTCTTAATTTAATCCACATTTTTTCTGAAAATTTGTAGTTACTTTCCAATTCATAATTAACTACACTAACACATCCATCGCTTTTTTTCAGGGAATCAAGTGAGTGATTTTGGTATAATATATCTGAGTTCTGTTTTTTATGTGTATTTGACTCAATGTGACTGAATTTAGAAAATAGACTTGATTTGATTTCTTTTTCGAAACCTTCCTTCATGTTACAATTTTTAATCAAATTACTACTCGACGAATCATAAATGAAATTATCATCACTCTGAAATTTGATTTCTGGAAGTAATTTTTAATATGATTAAATTTTGTTTAAACTATATGAAATAAATTAAATTTAAAAGTTGCTTATCTCAGCGATCAAAGTGTTTAAAATCATCATCATCGACTAGATTGAACTAGGAGATTATTTAATGTTTTTAACATCATTATAAATATTTTAAATTATTCTAACATTTATTATCTTTCATATAGCCCCGATATTTTCATAATTGAAAATATCCTTCTCTTAAATACCTCGTAGAAAAAAGCATTTAGATTTAAAAAGTTTTTTTTAATTTCAGTGAGATTGCGATGTACACTTTTTAAAGCCAATATGAAAAATTCTAATTTGTCCATTTTTTTCAGTATTAGCGAAAGTTTAAGGTATAAAACTTCTTTACTAATCCATGTAACTGTGAATCTGTGGGCACCATACCTGATATGTCGGGTGCTTGGTCGATAAATCATTTCATACCGTTAATGTGACTCTTTACCGAAACTTTTTTCATACAGGGTCTTGAAATTTTGGGAGAACTTTAATGAGCAACAATCTCCCTGCAAAATTTCAGACCCTGTTGCCATGCTAATTGTCGAGAATAAAGTCATCGAAAATTGACTTTTTAACACGGCGTGTATGGGTGCACATCTACTTTTGGACGCTTCTTATTGAATAACTCTCAAAATATATCATACAAATCTTCAAAAAATTGATAATATAAAGTTGAAAATATAAGCTTTCGATTAGTATATTAAAAAGTACACGTTGACATGCTAATTATTGTAATATTTGTTCAAGGAAGTGAATTTTTATGGTCCCATTAAGGTTTTGTCGTCTTCTGAAGAGGAGAGGGGATGCTTAAAAAACTACAGCATGGGGCCCTCGGGTACAACAAGAATCAAAACAAACTAACTACACTCTTATTGACTAGCCGAGTCAGTAAAGAGTCACCTTAAGCTAGGCCCCATGGGTACTTTGGTGCAGGTTTATCAGCTAAGATGATCGTTACTAAGCGGAAGAAAAGACAACTCATTGAAATAATATATTTTATATATTACGCGATAAAGCTGAAATAAGTACTTGGATCTCCCAAATTTCTGATTTCGATTCCTAAAAATAGTACTATATATTATATATATCATGATACTATATGGGTCAAAATAATACTTTTTACATTTTCGTCCGCACGTATGTCACTGATTTTGATGCACTTTTCGTATGTTATAGTACAAGGTAGAAAGGTCCCAAAACCAAAATTGTTGACCCCTTCCCCCCTCCTACCCCCCACTCCCGCTATAAACGTCTATTTTCGACCTATATTTTTTCTGAAGCCTTAAAGCAATTAAAATGTCTTCCATATGCCTAAAAATGAATCCCAAAAAACTTTTAGCCCATTTAAATAATTTTTACTGGTCGCTCAACGATAATTTAGATTTTCAATTTAAATAAGATTTGACTATCTAGTTTTTCTCTTTGAATGTCTGAGCCAACCCCAAATAAATTTGACAACTATGAGCGACATGTATTTCGATGCAAAATTTCATCACCTTTCAGAATCCGGCGTAAAAATTGAGATTGGTGCATTATTACAGATTTGATGAGCAATTTTGTGCCAAAAAACGTGGTTTTTGTGTAAATCGAGAAAAGTGCATTTGTTTCTTCAAAAAAAACGGCTCAGCACGATCACCTATTGAAAAAATGTAAATGCATTGTTTGATAGGTTTTTGTCTCACCTTTCCAACGCCGTATTCAGATTTAAAAAACTGCCTTAATTTCGCCGAGATACAGCTGTTTTGGTGCGATGAGTTTTTGAAACTGAAAATTCAGTAATTCGGCTTCGGGTTCTCGAAAAATCACGTTTTTCCTTACATTTTACAACATTCTGAGAAATCTATTAGAGCTACCGAAACGAAATTTAAGCCAAAATTTTGCAAAAGTTACTCCAAAAAAATTAGCGTAAATTTTGTTTCGGTAGCTCTAATAGATTTCTCAGAATGTTGTAAAGAGTAAGGAAAAACGTGATTTTTCGAGAACCCGAAGCCGAATTACTGAATTTTCAATTACAAAAACTCATCGCACAAAAACAGCTGTATCTCGGCGAAATTAAGGCAGTTTTTAGATCTGAATACGGCATTGAAAAGGTGAGACAAAAACCTATCAAACAATGCATTTACATTTTTTCAATAGGTGATCGTGCTGAGCCGTTTTTTTTGAAGAAACAAATGCACTTTACGCGATTTACACAAAAACCACGTTTTTTGGCACAAAATTGCTCATCAAATCTGTAATAATGCACCAATCTCAATTTTTACGCCGGATTCTGAAAGGTGATGAAATTTTGCATCGAAATACATGTCGCTCATAGTTGTCAAATTTATTTGGGGTTGCCTCAGACATTCAAAGAGAAAAAATAGATAGTCAAATCTTATTTAAATTGGAAATCTAAATTATCGTTGAGCGACCAGTAAAAATTATTTAAATGGGCTAAAAGTTTTTTGGGATTCATTTTTAGGCATATGGAAGACATTAAGACTGTAAAATCGAGGTTTTGAAAAACTTCGATTTTTTTGAATCAGTCTAATATATATACTCCAGTATATATAATAATATAGAAGACGTATTCCACGTTCGACCAGACAGTGCGCTCGCACGGGGCAGTTTTTAATGTATCGCAACTTTTCTAACTCGCCGTGGCCGGCGCAATTTGGCCTGAAAAAATATTGCGCATATGTATTCCGATAGATTTTTGTCTATTCTTTCTAATGGTGGTATCAGTTGTTCAAAAAAAGTAAATTTTCATAAAGAAAATTGACTCTAAAGTTAGCTTAATTTTTCGGCAAGTATACCTTCTTCGATTTTATTCATAGATATCTCAATCGATAGGTAATCTAAAAACGAAGGTTTTAAAAAAAATTCAAGTTCGAGACTCAAACGGTTCAATAGTTATGAAAATTAACTACCAAAAAACGTGGTCTTACGGCTGCGCGCGTCTATTCTCGTCGACTCCTGTTACCCTCTCTCCTACCAGCTGAGCGAAAAGCAACCGCGCGCGACCAAAATTCGTCCTTAAAACCACGTTTTTTGGTACTTAATTGTTCATAACTTTTGAACCGTTTGAGTCACCAACTTGAAATTTTTTTTAAAACCATTGTTATTAGATTACCTATCGATTGAGATATCTATGAATAAAATCGAAGAGGGCCCCCGTACTACCGGTATACTTGCCGAAAAATTGAGTTAACTTTAAAGTCAATTCTCTCCATGAAAATTAACTTTTTTTGAAAAACTGGTACCACCATTGGAAATAACAAACAAAAATCTATCGGAATACATATGGGCAATATTTTTTCAGGCATAATTGCGCTGACCACGGCGAGTTAGAAAAGTTGCGATACGTTATAAACTGACCCGCGCGAGCGCACTGTCTGGTCGAGCGTGGAATACGTCAGAACTATTATAATACTTTTTTTTAAAATCGAAATCAGAAATTTCTCAAAAATAAAGTCTAAAATACCGAACGACAGTTAGCGAGTGAGGATAAAGAGCTAGTTTAGTATATTTTATTGAAAATGAAATGGGTCAAGCTTATAAGTAGCAAAAAAAAATGAACAATTGATATAATAACAGTTGTTCCACTTGCGAGTCACGTGATAACCGCAAAGTGAAAGTGAAATTCCATAGAGCCTTGTAGAGGAATGTTCATTAGAGGTTTCAGAAATCTTATTTGAAAATTTGAATTTTGGGCTAAGGTACGGATCTTCTTTAGAATTATATTTATTATATCAGCAATAGTATTTATTTTCTATGATTTTAATTTACCCACATTAAAACTCCTCAAAAATCTTAAGTAAATTTCAGATCATTCAAAAATCTTTTTAAAAAACTATTAGTCATCTGATGGGATCCAGAATCCAGCCTGAAATTCAAATTTTTATACAAGTTATATAAAACTCCTACCAATTATTTCTCAAAAATGCTGCATGAAAACCTTAAGAACATTAAAATGAAGATTGCCCTCAGTGTTTGTTTTAATGAGTCCTTTCTCTAGAACACAAACCTCTAAAAAGTTAAAAAAATCATCCCCAATTTTTTTATGAGGGTGAATTCACCCCAAAAACAGCTTTTTTTAAAGAAAAACTCGTGCCAAAATCGTAAAAATTGAAAACATAACTTATTAGAGGTTTGTGTTCTAGAGAAAGTTGTAACGATTAAAACGACGCATGAAACATGAGGATCAGACTTATAATTTCTCTCAATCGTTGGTAAGAGCTGAAACACGGATTTCAGCAAATTCCGTCTACAGCCAACAAAATGGGTCTTAAGTCCCATAAAAATTTTTTTTGTAGTTTTCTATGTAAGGAACAATACTCAAAAGGTCCGGAATAAATAAAATTTATAGTTTTCAAAAAAAAATTTTAAAAGTGATTTTTTTTACAATTTGAAATGGGAATGTCCCCTTAAAATTTCCACCAGGGACATTACGTATTTACCGAAATAATCGCGAAAAATGTGTGATGGTGTACACTTTTTCGATCATATCTTGACAAATATGCAAAATTTTGAAATAATAATGGCATCAATCGATTCTTCATCAAATTTTACTATAAGAATGATATTCCACTTAAAAGCTATCAGTGTAAAATTATTCACAAACTCGAGTGGAACAGTAGTGCGGCGAATGTGAAACAGGTCTCGCTTCACTGCGACATGATTTTTGTTTTTCGAATCGATATTGTCAATAATTTTACTCTCATACTTTTCGAGTTGACAATCATTATCAAAGTAAAATATGACGAGGAATCTAATGTTGTCATTATTTTTCCGAAATTTTGGATATTAACAAAAATATATTTGAAAAACAGTAGAACTTGATTTCGTCGCCCCAGCGCAGGAAGGTATCTATTTCAGTTCTGTAGCAAAAAGGTATCTAACTCGCGCGCAGAGGCAAAAAGGTATCTATCTCGAGCGCAGCGGCAAAAAGGTATCTATCTCGAGCGCAGAAGCAAAAAGGTAGCTCATTCAAACGAAGTGGCAAGAAAGTTTTGACGCGCTGAATTTAGGTTGGCAAC